>LBNU01009393.1:28941-52822 GCA_014162995.1 Artemisia annua | reverse complement strand
GTTTCCTTTTATGTTCCTTTTTAGTTTTTGTTATTTCATTTTTAGACTAAGATTGAGTCGAGTCTTGACTTAAGCAACGATGTAGAGTGCATGTATTTGATCATGATAATTAACTCGCCACCACTAAATACCCCTTATTCCAACCAAACCGTGTTATCATATCCCTACACCTTACGTTACAACCCTTTATAAAGCCCTCTTTGATAGTTTGTCTTAGGTGCTTACGCCTAGTGGAAGAGTAATTGATCCTTTCCTAAGCCTATGGTAATCTATTTGCTATGACAGGTAGTGAGTGTTATTTTCCGTTTCCATTTATGAGATATAAACTTTATGACATTTGAGAGATGTGAGAATCCAAACACTATTTGTGAGGTGCTAGTATATGATTTCCGTGCTTGTTATGATTAGGGTCGAATAACTATTTGTTGTAATTACTTTTATATTCGTGTTAAATGACCCCTAACTCATATTTTGATTGGAATAAAAGCTCGTTTGCTTGAGGACAAGCAAATCCCAAGTGTAAGGGTATTTGATGAGACGAAAAGTGTTACGCTTTTAGGGGGTCATTTAAGCCCTAATTCGTATAAATGTTATCAAATATTGCCCTAAATCGTTCCTTTTGTCATTTTAGGTACTTTTGAGAGGAATTCTGGAAAACATGCATATTCAGACGTTTTTGGAGCATAAAAGTGAAGAAAACGACAAAGTCTCAAAAGATGAAGATTTACAACCTGACGGCGTCAGAAGTCACAAGGTGACGCCCTCAGAAAGTCTTGACAAAAGAGTGGAATCCAATTTTCAAATGACGGGCTAGAGAAAATTTGGGATTTAACACCTGACGCCGTCAGGTGTTAGGAAATATAGGCCGTCAGGTTATAAATTAAAGAGTGACGGCCCAGAAGGTTTTATAAGGTGACGGCGTCAGAAGTGGATCTAGGCCATCCGAGAAACCTAATGGCGGCGAGCTGACGGCGTCAGCCCTTATAACCTGACGCCGTCAGAGTGTAAAATCTATATATAGTTTTCTAATTTTCATTCATTAGTGTGGAACTTTGTGGAGAACTTTTAGGGCAAACCCTAAAGACGAATTTTCTGTACTTTCTAGGGTTTCCAACCATTGGAACCCTCATGCTTAATTAAAGATAAGTCTTCACTTTAATTCAATCAATATGTCTATGTGTTGGTTGATTATCTCTTTTGCTTGTCTTTTAATTAACATGTGTAGCTAAATTCTCTTAGTGTTTGCTTAGATCTAATGAAACCTAACTATTAATTATTGGTTGATTGGTGTGTGTTGTTGTTTGTTGGGATGATTGTTCCATCAATGTTAGGCTCAAGAAAACTGGCCAACCTCCTTTATGGTAACATGCTTGAACGTCTTGGGAAACATGTAGCCAAGGCATACTAGGCTATTAAGGTAGTATTTAACGCATGAGCCACTGTTTACAACCCCTATGGTTGTGCTGTGCATGGCATAGGGCGAGATAAGAGCTCATAGAATTGGAGAGATATGTATGCCACTCCATGAGTTATTAGGAATACACCCTTCATCCACACAAGTAACACACATATCAATTAACCGGTAAAAGATAGTTAGGGAGTAACGAAATCTAAGTAAACACAACTTCTCCATATTGTTTTCACAACCACAATAGTTTAGATATTTATTTTATTTTAATTTGCATAAGTAGTAAACTTGGGTTAGTTGATTAACAACTAATTCCGCCCTTCTTCCAAAACCGAGATTTTATAAGTAACACACATATCAATTAACCGGTAAAAGATAGTTAGGGAGTAATGAAATCTAAGTAAACACAACTTTCTCCATATTGTTTTCACAACCACAATAGTTTAGATATTTATTTTATTTTAATTTGCATAAGTAGTAAACCTGGGTTAGTTGATTAACAACTAATTCCGCCCTTCTTCCAAAACCGAGATTTTACTTGCTTTCATAAAAATATAAAAATACAAAAAGAATCTTCCTTCCACCTTTAGACCTATTAGAGTAGTTTTTCTATCCTAACGAACACTATTCCCTGTGAGAGATCCATCAACCCCCCGTACTTACCACTATCCTATACTACATCTGTCAGGTACACTGCCTGGTGGGGTTGTAAGTCTTTTGAGATCCCTCTAGAGGTAAAACCTGTTGTAAGGTTACAAAACCACGCATCAGATACTCATTTGCCTTTGGCTGAGTTTTCCTATAATAACAGTTATCATACTAGCATTAGATGTGCACCGTTCGAAATGTTGTATGGAAGGAAGTGTAGATCGCTGGTTTTATGGGCACAAGTTGGGACGAGCCAACTGATAGGTCCTGAATTGGTGCAAGAGACTACGGATATGGTGTTTCGAATTAAGGAAAGACTTAAGGCTGCAAGAGATCGTCAAAAGAGCTATGCAGATAATCGCCGTAAGCCTTTGGAGTTTAACGTGGGTGATTTGTGATGTTGAATGTGGCACCTTGGAAGGGTGTTGTACGTTTTGGTAAGAAGGGTAAGTTGGCACCGAGGTATGTAGGGCCGTTTGAGATTACGGAGAGGATTGGACCGGTGGCTTATCGATTGAGATTGCCTGAGGAACTAAGTGGAGTTCATGATACGTTTCACGTATCAAATTTGAAGAAATGTTTGGCGGATGCTAGTTTGCATGTGCCATTGAATGAGATTAAGGTTAATAGGACTCTTCATTTTGTTGAGGAACCTGATGAAATTATGGATAGAGAGGTCAAGAGTATGAAGCGTAGTAAGATTGCATTGGTGAAAGTGAGATGGAATTCCAAGCGTGGACCTGAGTTTACATGGGAACATGAGGACCAAATGAGATCTAAGTATCCGAAATTATTTGTTGAGTAGATTGATGAGACGAACTGTTAAAATCTCGGGACGCGATTTTCCTAAGTGGGGGATGATGTGACAACCGTTATTTTTGCAGGTTAGTTTGACTAATAGTCTCTAGTTTGACCTTGTTTGGTGCGGATTAGGTGTTTTATGTGGTATATGTGTGAGATATGTATGGTATAGTTACGATTAGTAGGAGTATGGTACTAAATCCCTTTGCGTGTGAGGTTATTGAAATGATTTGAGTAGTGTGAGTTTGGTAAATTCATTTTGAACACCTTTGTGGTGTGGAAATGAATTGTGTAGTTTTGACGTTTTGCGGTTTTGTGTAACGAGACTTCGTTCAAGTGTTTGAGCGTGAGTAAGTTACGAGGAGATTATTTTTATGAGTTGTGTTTATAAAGAGAGTGAAAATCTATTTTTGGAAACTTTATTTTGCAAATGATTATTTTCCGGTTAATCGTAAATTTAAAGGTTTATCGCGAAAGATGTTAGGTTTCGTTACGGGAGTACATAAAATATGAAAGTTATGAGGTTTTGAGTGTAATAAATAAATTTAATAAAAAAAAATAAAAAATATATATATATAATTAAAGGGGGCGGCCGAATATAGGGATTAGGGGGGAAAAGGAAACCAAATTTGATACCAAATACAACTCTAAGCCTTAAGGGTTATCCACAATAATTATAAATACAAAATCAAAATCTCCCTACCCCTTTTTCCTGCATATTAGTCGACCACAAGGAGAGGAGAAAAAGAAAAAATTAGGGTTTTGCTCTTGAAGCCAAAAATAAAGCGTAAGGTATATTTTCGACACTAGTTTTCATTCAATTGATGTTTTAATGATATAATTCGTGTAATATAAATTATGATGGAATTAGGGTTTATAAGTTTCTGTGATTTTATGATATAAAACATATTAGAATCATTAATTGATAATGGTATGAGGATTGGTTAAGCGATTAGAGCGTAAAACATGTTAGTTTGCGAGTTAGGGTTTGGATAGAAAGTTAGGGCTGTAAAGATACGAAGTTATTTAATAGATGGTAATGAGTTAGATCACTAATTTTAACTCTAAATTGTAGTCAATGAAAGAGCTTTCCAAAAAGTCCAACCACGACTGATTTCGAGGTCGGGAAGTTAGTCTTTTGATTTTTACGAGATAATGTGTCAAAGCTGTTAAACCGGGACAGAATTTGGGTAAAAGTTTGATAGTGAATTGTGAATGAAAAAGTGTTATTAGGATTAGCCCTTTTGGGAAAGTTAAGTCTTGGGTTATGTTAGACTCCCACAAAAAGGATTCGCGATAAAAATTTGTGGAAGTATTTTTATTAAATCAAAAACTTTTGGTGTGCGTTCAGATCTGAATCTGGATAGTTAACAAGTTTGATTTTCTTATGGGTACTTGTGTATGTTATTAGACCATGGGCTTCTGGGATTAGCTTTTATGCTTATGAGAGACCATGGGGAATTTTTGGTGTGACTTTTTAAGCTTGTATGGTCATTATTTTATGTGGGTGAAAGTACCCTAAAATTCTGCGTTTTCTGAGTTTATAAGTTGAAGGGATTTAGTGAGTGTTATTGGTTGTTAGTGTTTAGTATGGAGTCTAGGAGATCCATGGTGGATCATATGAACCTTAGACATCCATCATATGAATATTACATGGGTTATAGCTTTTAGCTTGGCCGTATGTAATGTGTATCTATTTGTGTGTTGTTTAGATTGTGATTGTGAATTGTTGAAAGCTGCAGAGTTAAGGTGAGTTCATAGTCCCATACTTTTTACTTTGTTTTAAACATTGGGATGGGAATGATGCTTGTCTTAAATGGTTTGAGTTACTGTGATTATGTGTGTGATTTCAAAAAGGCTTGGACTAATAATGTTCTCGTATGCATGCTATGTGTTGAATGATATGTGATAATGCTGTGTGGTCCAATTGGAGGGGAGTATCCAATTGGAGAGTAATTAATATAATTAGTAATTAATTAATATTAAATCCAGAAAAAGACAAAAATATTTATTTTCAATTTTTATATTTCTTTTAAGTCATTTTAGATTTTTAGAAATTAATTTTGCAATTTTATAATCGTAATTTGTAATCATAATCATTTTTAGTTTAACTTTAATTAGTTTTTATTAACTTTTTAAATAGTTTTATTTAATAATTAATATTTAAATAATAAAATAATCAAAAAAAAAATAATTTTCTTTTTAATTTATTTTTTTTTTAATTTTAAGTTTGTAAAAGTTTCATTTTACCCCTTCTAGTTTTTATTTGTTCATATTTTACCTTTTTCCATTTACGTAATTAGTCTTTTTGTATTAGGTTTTCCCCAAGCCTAATTCTGTTTCCCTGTAGTGTAGAATTTTGTTAATTATCATTTTCTTAGCATTAACAACACCAAATAATCATTCTTAATCTGGTTACTATTCCTAATCACTAATTCCCAAAACGTTTTCCAAACACAATTTCAATCTCGCTGGGACATGACGACCCGGGNTTGGGATGGGAATGATGCTTGTCTTAAATGGTTTGAGTTACTGTGATTATGTGTGTGATTTCAAAAAGGCTTGGACTAATAATGTTCTCGTATGCATGCTATGTGTTGAATGATATGTGATAATGCTGTGTGGTCCAATTGGAGGGGAGTATCCAATTGGAGAGTAATACTCCTACTCGTTATTGTGTTATGTGGTCGATATGGGATCCAATTGGGAGGATGTTATCCTGTTGCTCGCGCATGCGACCCAATTGACGATGTGATTTGGAGCGGGGGTCACGTGTCGGCCCGATGGTTGACTTTTGTGTGATGATTGACTTATGGGTACATGTAGCTTGTATGATGTTTTATAATCACAGTGAACTGGATTGCCTTGAGAGTGTATTGTGTGTCGTAAACCTATGAATCTCACCAACATTATGTTGACGTTTTAAGCATCATTTTCAGGTGAGCATTCTAAGGCAAAGATTGAGGGATGCAATTAGGCGAGACTTAGTTGCATTATGAAGACTTTTTGTTATGTTTAAATTTGACAATATTTAGATTGTTTGTGATGAGATTATGTTTTTCTTTTGGTACTTTCATATCTATTGAAGATACCTTGGATTTTGATTTGGTTGGTTTATTTTGGGGTATTGTTACAACACTACGTGTTTGTACTTTGCTTTACTTATGTGCATTGTAGTATTTCTCTATTTAGATGCCATGTGTTGTGATGATATCCATGAAGTTACACCCTCGTGTTTCTGCCTTGGCGAGGTATGACACTTTACCCTTAAATTCAAGTTTCCTTTTGTGAATTCATATTTGGCATTTTTGAGTGAAGTTGACAATTTCACTTAATATTGTTAAATGTTGTTGTTTCATGTTCCTTTAAGCTCATTTTAGTTACCTATAATCTTTTATAAGCTTTGAAATCAGTAAAAACCAGTTTAGTTAAAAATACCAAAAATACTAAAAAATTAGTGAAAAATAAAAAAATCAGTTGTGAAAAAGATGAAAGCAAAGGAGCCTGTGGATTAAGGATTGCACTGGTTTAGAACTCTATGGGGAGTGAATAGGATGTGTGTTTAAGCCTTGGTACCTCTGTTCTTGCTCAGGACTCATTTGTAAGCTATTTTCTACATTTTAGCTTTTTACTGTTCTAATGCTTAAATAGTGCTTATCTCAGTTTTTTTGTGCTTATTTGGAGTTTGTTAGTCATAATGTTGCTTAAAATGCCATGCTTGTTTACTAGAATGCATTGTGCTCATTTTTCACATTTCCACTGTCATTTTAGCTTATCATAGATTAATGATGTTTTGTTGTTTTTGTTGGTATTTAAATGTTCAATTTAGTTTATTATATCATGTTATCACCTTAGGAATCAGTGATATGGCCTAAATCAGTATACTCTTTTGAAAATCTCAATTCAGGCAATTATAAGGGGTGTTTGGTTTAAGATCATTCTCTGTATTCTAGTAGTTTTTATGGTTGTTCTCAGTGTAGACAAGTCATATTAGGTTCTAGTAATGCATTTTAGTCTTAAAATTCAGTAACCTTTTTAAGAAAAGTCAAAAATCCGATTTACTTTCACTTAGGAGTTCACTGATAGGTTTTTAAGATCCATAAACCTTCAAATCTTTGCATAAGTCTTTAAAATTGCTCATTCCAGTTTCCTTTTAGCTTAATATATCAATTTCAGTTAGCTAGGATAGATCAAAGTTCATAAAAGTCAAAAATTCCATGTTTCTCAAAAAGTCAAAATTGTCGCAAAATTTTTTTTGAATAAACTAGTTGATTTTCTCTAGGTCTTAATATTAGGTTTTAGGACTTGTGCTTTTTGGACATTAATATTTTGTTGCTCATCTTCATTAGGATATTTTTAGTTATTTTTTTTAGCTTAGTTAAACTGCTTATTTTCTGCTTCTCTTTTAGCACTTTTTAGCAAATTTCCCCTGTGCACAGCTTTACACCAAACTTCACAAGCTCACCCCAAGCTTATTAGTGAGCCTTAAGCTCTAATTCTTGGCTTATTGAAAAGCCTTCCTAGCCAGCTTTTTGGATCAACTTTTGTTTTTGACCCTTGAGCAAGCCTGTGGGCCCCACATAGGGCTGCATATTGTCCCATTTTCTGTGTAGAAACAAGATTTCAAGTGCTTATTTTTGTGCTTATTTGCTTATCAGTGGTATTCTCTTGTTGTTTCTTGCTTATTTCAGTCCACTCAGCTAGTTTAAACCATAATTTACCCTTGTAGACCCCACAGAGGCTCTTTTCTAGCAAAAGTCAACAAAAGTCAACTATGAGAGCTTTTTGTGTCCATTTTGCTTATTTTAAGCTTGGGAAAACTTGTTTTCACAAAAGTTCTTAGTTTTTAGGTATAAAATAGTTTTCCAAAAGAAAAACCAGAAAAATCAAAAATAAATTTAAGTGATAACTTCTATTTAATATTATTTATCTTTTTAATTTTCCTTTTTAGCTTTTTATTAAGTAATTTGCATTTTTATATTTTTATTAATTTTCTTTTATATTAAAGTATTTTTAGTAATTTTTCCAGAATTTTATATTGTCATTTAGTATTTATTAGATTTAATATTAGTTTCATTGATTATTAATTAATATTTAAGTATTAAATAGCAAAATTAGTTTTTATTAAGCACTACCTAGTTTTTATATTTTTCCTAGCTTTTATATAATATAAATTATATTTAGGAATTTTTCCATAATTTTTACTGTTCATATTCTATTTTTTATAATTTAATTAGTTTAAGTAGTAATTAATTAATAATTAGGATAATAATTAGTAAAATAATTTAAAAATACATAATATAAAATTTTTATATTTTTTTAGGATTCCTGTGATGGTTAATTAGTTTTCTAGAATTTTTGATAATTTTTAAGTCATTTTGTTATTATTAGTAATTTAAATTAGTTTAATTAGTTTAATTAATATAATTAGTAATTAATTAATATAAAAATCACAAAAAGACAAACAGACATATTTTTAGTTTTTATATTATTTTTAAGTTAATTTAGAATTTTTAAAAATAAATTTTCATTTTCTTAGTTTAATTTAATATTTTATTATATTAGTTTAACTTAAATAATATTAATAAGTATTAAATAGTTTTTAATTAATATTAAATAATAAAATAATCAAAAAAATATTTTTCTTTTTTATAAAATTTTATTTTAATAATAAGTTTGTAAAAAAGTCATTTTCACCCCCTGTAGTTTGTTTTTGCATAATTCCCACTTTTCCAGCACGCATTTACGTTTTTAGGATTATCTGATTTTCTGTGTTTGTTAATATTGTTTCATTATCTTAATACCAAGCAATCAATAGTGTAAAAATCAATCAAAATCATTATCTGGTTACTTTTCCTTAATCACTCATTCCAGAACGTTTTCCCAAAACACAATTTCAATCTCGTTGGGACTTAACGACCCGTGAGTACACTGTGCTTTTAACGGATCATAAATTGATCTCTCCTCTCTCAGATTTGACTTGTTGACCACACCTGGTTAACTGGTTAGTTTGGGAGGAGTCAAATTTTGGCGCCGCTGCCGGGGAGGTTGTTGCGTGTTTTCTAAAAAGTTTAAGTTTAGTGGTTTTCAAAACCCTCCTTGTACAAATCACATCACTTGTAAATTTTTGTGAATATCATAATCAAATCAAAAAACAGTCATTAACACTTCTCCTGAAGTGTTAACAACACCAAAAAAATCATAAACAACAAAACAAATCGTGAAGTTAAATTACTTCGTTTTCTTTAAGATTACAACCTATACAGGTGGAATACGGAGGTTCTGACATTAAATTGCGAACCGAAAAGAGATCCATTCTTTCTCTTCCGCCACCCTGCGAGTAGTCTTAAAGGAACGATTTCGGTTAACGAATCGATTCCAAAAATAATTCCCAAAAGTTTTTTCACACACACCCCGAAAAGCCAAAAACATTTGTTTTCTTGTATAATAATTACGTAAAATATTACCACCGCAAATCAAGGCAGAATACAACCCAACTGGGTGTATGACCATTAATAAGTTCCCAAACATAAGATTAAAACTTGCCATTGTACTCTTATGAATTGGTGTACNTCTTAATATTAGGTTTTAGGACTTGTGCTTTTTGGACATTAATATTTTGTTGCTCATCTTCATTAGGATATTTTTAGTTATTTTTTTTAGCTTAGTTAAACTGCTTATTTTCTGCTTCTCTTTTAGCACTTTTTAGCATATTTCCCCTGTGCACAGCTTTACACCAAACTTCACAAGCTCACCCCAAGCTTATTAGTGAGCCTTAAGCTCTAATTCTTGGCTTATTGAAAAGCCCTCCTAGCCAGCTTTTTGGATCAACTTTTGTTTTTGACCCTTGAGCAAGCCTGTGGGCCCCACATAGGGTTGCATATTGTCCCATTTTCTGTGTAGAAACAAGATTTCAAGTGCTTATTTTTGTGCTTATTTGCTTATCAGTGGTATTCTCTTGTTGTTTCTTGCTTATTTCAGTCCACTCAGCTAGTTTAAACCATAATTTACCCTTGTAGACCCCACAGAGGCTCTTTTCTAGCAAAAGTCAACTGTGAGAGCTTTTTGTGTCCATTTTGCTTATATTTAAGCTTGGGAAAACTTGTTTTCACAAAAGTTCTTAGTTTTTAGGTATAAAATAGTTTTCCAAAAGAAAAACCAGAAAAATCCAAAATAAATTTAAGTGATAACTTCTATTTAATATTATTTATCTTAATTTTCCTTTTTAGCTTTTTATTAAGTAATTTGCATTTTTATATTTTTCTTAATTTTCTTTTATATTAAAGTATTTTTAGTAATTTTTCCAGAATTTTATATTGTAATTTAGTATTTATTAGATTTAATATTAGTTTCATTGATTATTAATTAATATTTAAGTATTAAATAGCAAAATTAGTTTTTATTAAGAACTACCTAGTTTTTATATTTTTCCTAGCTTTTATATAATATAAATTATATTTAGGAATTTTTCCATAATTTTTACTGTTCATCTTCTATTTTTTATAATTTAATTAGTTTAAGTAGTAATTAATTAATAATTAGGATAATAATTAGTAAAATAATTTAAAAATACATAATATAAAATTTTTATATTCTTTTAGGATTCCTGTTATGGTTAATTAGTTTTCTAGAATTTTTGATAATTTTTAAGTCATTTTGTTATTATTAGTAATTTAAATTAGTTTAATTAGTTTAATTAATATAATTAGTAATTAATTAATATAAAAATCACAAAAAGACATATTTTTAGTTTTTATATTATTTTTAAGTTAATTTAGAATTTTTAAAAATAAATTTTCATTTTCTTAGTTTAATTTAATATTTTATTATATTAGTTTAACTTAAATAATATTAATAAGTATTAAATAGTTTTTAATTAATATTAAATAATAAAATGATCAAAAAAATATTTTTCTTTTTTATAAAATTTTCTTTTAATAATAAGTTTGTAAAAAAATCATTTTCACCCCCTGTAGTTTGTTTTTGCATAATTCCCACTTTTTCAGCACGCATTTAGGTTTTTAGGATTATCTGATTTTCTGTGTTTGTTAATATTGTTTCATTATCTTAATACCAAGCAATCAGTAGTGTAAAAATCAATCAAAATCATTATCTGGTTACTTTTCCTTAATCACTCATTCCAGAACGTTTTCCCAAAACACAATTTCAATCTCGTCGAGACTTAACGACCCGTGAGTACACTGTGCTTTTAACGGATCATAAATTGATCTATCCTCTCTCAGATTTGACTTGCTGACCACACCTGGTTAACTGGTTAGTTTGGGAGGAGTCAAATTTTGGCGCCGCTGCCGGGGAGGTTGTTGCGTGTTTTCTAAAACGTTTAAGTTTAGTGGTTTTCAAAACCCTCCTTGTACAAATCACATCACTTGTAAATTTTTGTGAATATCATAATCAAATCAAAAAACAGTCATTAACACTTCTCCTGAAGTGTTAACAACACCAAAAAAATCATAAACAACAAAACAAATCATGAAGTTAAATTACTTCGTTTTCTTTAAGATTACAACCTATACAGGTGAAATACGGAGGTTCTGACATTAAATTGCGAACCGAAAAGAGATCCATTCTTTCTCTTCCGCCACCCTGCGAATAGTCTTAAAGGAACGATTTCGGTTAACGAATCGATTCCAAAAATAATTCCCAAAAGTTTTTTCACACACACCCCGAAATGCCAAAAACATTTGTTTTCTTGTATAATAATTACGTAAAATATTACCACCGCAAATCAAGGCAGAATACAACCCAACTGGGTGTATGACCATTAATAAGTTCCCAAACATAAGATTAAAACTTGCCATTGTACTCTTGTGAATTGGTGTACCCTTTTTAAAGAAGCCATTCACATTGTGGTTATTGGTTTAAGTTCACTGTCGTTTTGCCTCGGTCTTGTTTTNTTTTCTTGTATAATAATTACGTAAAATATTACCACCGCAAATCAAGGCAGAATACAACCCAACTGGGTGTATGACCATTAATAAGTTCCCAAACATAAGATTAAAACTTGCCATTGTACTCTTGTGAATTGGTGTACCCTTTTTAAAGAAGCCATTCACATTGTGGTTATTGGTTTAAGTTCACTGTCGTTTTGCCTCGGTCTTGTTTTACTTGTGATTGTTTTTACAATATGTTTCTTAAAAACTCCAAAAATATTCACCTTTACCCTCTTACCCTTTTGATTCTTTATCCCTTACCCTCTGTAACCATTTGATTCTTTCTATGTCTCATCCTCACTCTCTTGATTGTCAACGGTGTAGTGGTCCTTATAATGGTGGGAATTGCCCTAGTTGTGGCATGGTAGAGTCAAGAAACGGGTCTGTCTATAACCAGAATCCTTATTTCTACCATGACACAGCTGATTTATTCCATCAGCCACCAAACCATGAGATACTAACATACTCGTGTGAATTTTGTGGAGGTCCTTACCAAGGATCTGAATGTCAAACCAGGAACACGTTTATCTATGAACAGTTTTCCGGTAACACTCAAAACTTTGAAAATGACCAAATTCCATATTATTCACCAAACCAGTCACAACAATCATATTATTGTGAGTACTGTGGAGGTCCCCACTTCAGCTCTGATTGTCAAACAGGGAATCCATTTCCTTGTAACAATTATGACAATTCGTATCATGACCAACCTCCACAGTGCCAAATGATTCAAACAACTCCTCAATTCCCGCAAGACCTTTGTCTAGAGGCTCTTGAGATATTGAAAGAACTTAAGGAGGAGTTGGCTAATATTTCGCTTCGCCATGCTCCAAGTTCTTCTTGTGCGTATTGTGGGGGTCCTCATGATGATTTTCAATGTCAACCGTATTATAATCCTGAACATTGTTCTAGTTATGATACGTCCGGTTGACACATCCACACCCCCACAACTTCCACTCATTCAATATTCTCGTGATAAATCTATCGCGGAATTACTTGCAGAAGAACGAGCTACTAGAAACGAAAAGAGCATGGAAGAATTACTTGTTTAAGAACAAGCAGCTATAACACGTGCCAAACTTCGTAATGCTGCTCTTCTCGATTACGATGATGACAGTGATGATGAAGATACCCTTGATATTCTTCAAGATTCATCCAGTTCATCAGTTAAAATTCCATCTCCATCTGTTATCACACCCGAAGTTCCTACTAACTCTCTAAACATGGGGGACGAGCATCTTGACACTGTTCCTGAAAAGGAATCGGACGAATTCATAAAGTCTAGTGTTGAGAACCTTGTCCCAATCCCAAGTGAGTTACAGGGAATTCTTGAGCATATGTGTGATTTCCCTTCCCCTCTTGAGTGTTAAAAAGATCAATTTGAGACTTTCTCCGATTCTAACGATGATTGTACATCTTATGGAGACATTGAATATGTTGAGGCATCACTCCCACATTCTGATGCTAATCCTCTTCTTGAGGAGTTCGCTGATTAACTCACTCACATCAATCCACTTCCATCGGGAAGTGATGATGATCTCTTTGATGTCGAAGCTGATCTGGGAGAAATCGAAAGTCTCTTATACCATGATCCATCACTCCATTCTTATCCCAACATCGAGCTTAGTAATTCACATACTGATGACAATTCTTTATCTTGTGGAGACATCAGTTATGTGGAAGATTTACCTTCTGAGCTCGTCAGCCTACAAGGGAATGTTAATCACCTTGTTCCCGAAGCATTCAAAGCAACTTTCACCAATCCTCTCTTTGAATTCGAATCTGAATTCACGTTAATTTCTGATAATCCAATCTTTGATATTCAGAACGAGGATAGTAATGAGTCTGTAATGGAACAAGGGTTCACAGATTTGCATCATGTGAATAACTCTCTTCACGAGGAGTTCTCCGGTGAACTCACTCACCTTAATCCTCTTCCACCAGGAATTGAGAATTCAATCAATGGGGTATTTGAGCAAAATGATCTACATCATTTGTTACCCGAGATTGAATCATTTTCTTTTGAGGATTTTACCGTGGTTGATATTCCAAAATTATTCCTCTCCGAGGATAAACTCTTCAAACCCGGTATATTACCTTTTGAGGAAACTCACATGGATGAGTTGTCTTACAAGACTCCCAATAAGAATTTAAAGTTACAAACCTCATTCGAGGAACTTATAATTCGGGAGTATGATCACTTTAATCTTAAGAAAGATCATAACCCGGGGGGAGATGCACTTATTCATGAGAATTTGCTTCGGGTTTATCTCATCGGTGTGGAACTTTCACGTACTTCATAGTTTTTCCAAACATCTTGAATGAAAGTCCGATGGAGATTGTCTTTTCCACTTGCTTCCCCAAGAACCAATGAATGCGGGGATCGAGTCAAGTTAGTGACTCGGTGATCAAAAACATTAGCATGCCATGGGTTTTCACCCATGTTTCTGACTTCTTTCTACTTTCTAACACCCTAGTGTGGGGGAGGTGCCCCTGCATGTACATAAGTTCCAAAAAAAATGGTTCCCACACTTGCCTAAATCTTAAGTTTTTACATCTCAAAGTATCGGCATTGTTAGGATCTAAGTTTATCGACATTTGCCAAGTCTCGGTTATTTGAGAACATGTAATAGGTTGCTAGCTTACTTAAGTTATTTATGTTATAAGTGTAAGTCCACTAAGCGTCCAATGGGCCTTAGAAGCCCACGAAATAGAAAGATAGGGAGGAAGGGAGTGTTGCCCTATTCCTCTACTATAAATAGGAGCTTATGTAAACTCTTACACTTGTTGGTTATTTCAATATCATAAAGAAACTCTTGCACTTTTATTCTTCTCATTTGATCTAATCAACCAAACTCTATTTCTCATCTTATTTCTATCAAATCAATACTTGTGTTTACAATATGGTGACCTAACAAGTGGTATCAATCGCTAGAAGAAGGTGTAAATTTTGTTTTTTGTTTCCAACGACCCAAAAACCAAGTTTTTACTCGTTATTTTTTTTGATAAATCTTGCTACTTTCATGTTTGTTTCGTGTTTCTTTCACATCTTTATCTACAAACTTGTGTTACAAACTCAAACAACCAACAAATCTCAAAAATTTTCAAAATTTTTAAGATTCGTACACTTGTACCTTTTTTCGAGAATTTTCAAATTTTTGAAAAGTGGTTCAAGTTTGCAACTTTCTTTAAGATTTCATCATTTTAAGGTTAGTTGTACAAGAATCTTGGATTAAAAACGTGTTTTTGGCTTGCTTTTTACAAAAACCAAAATCTGCCATAAAAGTACTAGTTATCGAGAAACTTAAGCCCCAATCTTTCGAGATCCTTGAATATTGCTCCAAAGGTGTTTCCGTTGCTTACTCAGTGCTTTTCTCTCTTGTATAAGAAAGAAAACACTTCGACTCGTTGGATATTATCGAGCTTGTATAATCTCGATAATTTTGGACATTTTTTTCGAAAATCTGAAAACTTTCGAGAAACTTTTCAATATTTTCGAAATCTTTCTGTTTTCGAGAACTTTGAAATTTTTCGAAATCTTTTCTAAATTTTTCGAGAACTTTTCTTATTTCCACAATCTTGGAGTTTTCGAAAAATTTTTTCCAAATTTTCTCGATAATTTGCAACTTTCGAGAAATTTGAAATTTTTTTGAGATCTTTGGGAAACTTTCGAGATCTTTGGACATTGACAGACTTTCGAGATATTCTTCAACAAAGTTTCGAGAACACACTTGGGAAAGTTATCGAGAATTGGCATAACACTTATACCTTCTACAAGATCCATTTTCACACAAGTCATTCATCATGTCTCAACTACCGTACTCAAACTCTCCTTATACTCCACGTCACAGCACCGACCCTCGTCATGTCTTACTCTATGGTAATGAATCAAATCCTCCTATGTTGTTTAACGGGAACTACACTACTTGGAAACGACGATTCTTAAAATGGGTTGCTGATCGTCCACAAGTTGATCTCATACTGAAATCCATTCTTGAACGACCATATCAAATGAAATTCATTGTTGACTCAACAGGCTTCATTGAACTACAAACCAAAGATTCTTTGACTGGCCCTGACCTAGACCAATATGATGCTGATCACCAAGCAAGTTGGTACATCACTCTAGGTCTTCCAAATTCCATCTACTCTACCTTGGATTTTGATGCAAGTGCTCACGCAATGTGGAAACATCTTGAAGTCATGCATCAGTCACACCATGAACTACGAATGAATCAGCTATTACAGTCATGTCTGCAAAGAAGGTTCCTGAAAAGCATTCTCCCTGCTCCACCTATCACTCTTCATAGCTATCTAGAATCGTCTCTAACAAAATTGTTCAAGCTTGAAGATGATACTACTAATGTGGAAATGACATCTAGAAGACCTCATGGAAGTGCATATTATCTGCAAGCATATCTCTCGGCACTTCACAATGAAGCAGGCAACTCCACTCCTGAGATTGATCAAACAGTGACAAACAATGCCCCTTATGCTCCTGTCATGGATGACTCAGATGGAACTGATGATATGATGCTGATAGCTGACACACATGAACTCCAGGTAAGTGATTCCGGTCCAATCTATGACACTGATGCTCAGTATCAGGTAGATGATTCTTATCCATGCCTGATACATGACATTGGTTCTCCTTCTACTACTGTCTCAGACGCAGAACAAGTTGTTCAATATGATTCTATGTTATCTACTCATGTACCTGATCAAATGTCCGCAGTGGTCTTANGATAGCTGACACACATGAACTCCAGGTAAGTGATTCCGGTCCAATCTATGACACTGATGCTCAGTATCAGGTAGATGATTCTTATCCATGCCTGATACATGACATTGGTTCTCCTTCTACTACTGTCTCAGACGCAGAACAAGTTGTTCAATATGATTCTATGTTATCTACTCATGTACCTGATCAAATGTCCGCAGTGGTCTTATTCGATGATGATCCAATAAACACAGTTGGTACATTTGATGAAACAATTACGTCAATTGCACATGATAACAATGATCAACTTGAACAACATGAACTTTTGTCTGATTCAGACGCCGAATGGAGAATGGTACTTATGACTAGCCAAAATCAAAATATCCAGTGTCAAGCACTGAATGCAAAGTTGAAAAACAAAAATGTGGCATTAACAAGGGCACTTGAGCATTGTAAATCACAATTCAATCATTTCAAAACAAAAGCAGATCATGAAACATGCTTAGATACTATACTTCAACAAAACAATGATTTACAAAAGAAGCTAAGCATGTTAACTGACTCTACTTTATTTCAGTACTATAAATCATTCACAAATGAAATTCAATCAATAGAATATGCTGTTGAAAAGAATTCTGAAATCACTGTTGCCAACTTTCTTTCCCCTGTTGTGAAAGAAAGAAGGGAAATGTTACAAACATAATTTTCTCCAAGTCTTCAACGTTTGCATTCATATGCTAAGAAATGGGAACAGGAACTTAACAGGGAAGTCAAAACAATCATAAATGTTTTTCAAGAATCTGAACAAGCTATTTTAAAGCAAAAACGTCGAAATCAATTTTTACAAAAAGAAGCTGATCGACTCTTGGAACATGTTCTTAGTGCTGATATAATATATGTGGTTATGAATTCTCTTTATGAATCTGGTACTTCTATGCTTGTTGATGATCACTGTGATGATATTGAGTTGTTATCTAAACAAATTGAGACATTAAAAGATGAAAACATGCATCTCCGACAACACAATGATGATGTGCAAAAGAAACTTTCTAATGAGATTTTTCAACTCAACAAAAAGCTTGAATGGTGTCAAAACCAAAGTCTTGATTTCGAACTGGAATTGCAAAGTCTTAAAACTTCCACATCTTTTCAAAATGATAATGAGGAATTAAAAAGTCACATTTCAAAATATGAAAAGGAAATCTCAGAATTGCAAGAAGTTTCAGACTATTGGCAAAAGAGTCGAGATGATTATCTCTATTTAAATAGAAAGCTCAACAGTGAAATCCAAGATAAACAGCACATTATCATCGAGTTGAAAGAGAAAATACGTGAACTTGAAAAAGGAAAATCTGTCAACACTAAAGTAGTTGCACCAGGAATGTACTCATTAGACATAACCAATGTAGCACAACACACTAAGAAGTCTAATTCGGATCCTTCCACTTCTACAGGAATAGTTGACACTCATAGCGTTAGCAGATCCAAGCGTAAACGAATCAAAAGGAAGAATAGGATTTTGCAACGTAGAAGAGAGACACTAGAAGCCTCTGAAGTAGAAGAACACCCTAGGACTTTGAATAATACTCATCTTGCACTAGATTTAGATTCTGATTTGGCAAATTGTAATCCTAATCTTTGTGTAACGAATGATGAACCTTTAAATGCTCTAAAAGTTAATGCTTCATGTGTTTTTTGTCGTAATAGTATGTTATCTGGTGATCATTCTAAATGTGTTGCACATTCTCTTTTATCTCGTTTTAAGAAACGTACATCAGGCAGAAAATCTAGGCCCACTAATGCTTCAAAATTTGTGCTAGGACTTATGCCTTGTGTAGTTTCTAAGAATGATATAGTCAACCCAGAAGTTGCGAAAAATACCTCTAGGAACATGCCATCTCTTAGCGAATTTGATAAAAAGAAGGCAAAATCTAGTTGGAATTGGCAATGTTGGTTACAAAGGACACATAACTTAAAATGGATTCCTAAAATTATTAACATGTGTGCTTCTAACCCAACGGAACCCACAACTTCTTTGGGTTCCACCCTTACCATTGTACCATCGTCGTCTCTTTTATGTGATGCAGGTGGTGCAAATTGTTCTTTGGATTGTTGATAGCGGATGCTCCCGACACATGACAGGCAATCTCAAACTGTTAAGAAACTTTATCTCAAAGTTCGTTGGTACTGTCAGATCCGGGAATGATCATTTCGCTGCAATTATGGGGTATGGGGACTATGTCACTGGGAATATCGAAATTAGTCGTGTTTATTATGTTGAAGGCCTCGGTCACAATCTATTTTCAGTCGGTCAATTTTGTGATGGTGATCTGGAAGTTGCATTTCGGGAGAAAACATGCTTTGTTCGTGATTTACAAGGAAATGATCTTATGTCCGGCACACGTAGAAACAGTCTTTATACAATCTCAATGTCAGACATGACCGCTTCCTCTCCCATCTGTCTACTTTCAAAGGCTGAATCGACAAAATCCTAGTTATGGCATCAACGCATGTCTTATCTCAACTTCGAAACTATGACTGATCTTGCTCGCCATAAACTAGTTGACGGTCTTCCTAGGTTCAGATATGCAAACGATCACTTATGTCCCGCTTGTGAACAAGGAAAGAGCAAACGTGCACATCTAAGTTCAAAACCAGAACCAAGTACCGATCATGTTCTTCAACTTCTTCATATGGATTTATGTGGCCCAATGCGAGTACAAACGATTAATGGGAAACGGTATATTCTTGTGATTGTCGATGACTTCTCCAAATGGACTTGGGTCTACTTTCTTCGCAGCAAAGATCAAGCTCCATCAATGATTATCACCTTTCTCACGAAAATTCAGGTTCAACTTCGCAACACTGTCAGAATTGTATGAACGGATAATGGAACTGAATTTAAGAATCAAACTCTACGTGACTATTTTGAGAAAGTGGGAATTGAACATCAAACCTCGATTGCACGGACTCCCGAACAGAATGGAGTGGTCGAAAGACGCAACAGAACGTTAGTGGAAGCCGCACGAACGATGCTTATTAATGCTCAATTACCAGATTATCTTTGGGCTGAAGCCGTCTCAACCGTTTGTTACACCCAAAATCGTTGTATGATCAATAAACGTCATAAAGTCACACCGTATGAAATTGTTCACAAACGAAAGCCTAACATACAACACTTTCATGTATTTGGTTCCCTATGCTATCCAAATAATGATCGTGATGATCTTGGAAAGCTTAAAGCAAAGGCTGACGTTGGTATCTTCATTGGATATTGTGAAAACTCAAAAGGTTTTCAAATTTACAACCGTCGTACTAGAGAGTTTCAGGAGACTATTCATGCTAATTTCGATGAGCTCACAGAAATGGCTTCTGAGCAAAATAGCTTAGGACCCGCAACTAACCGCCTAAACTTTCCAGATTCTTCAGCTGAACCGTTGTCACTAACTCGTTGAGAATTGGAAACATTGTTCTCTCCTTTGTTCGATGACTCATTTGAGACACGTGCACCAGATGTATCCACTAGTTCCGCTGCTCAACCTGATAATATTCAAGTACCTGATACAACGGTTACTACAACAACAATAGTAACACCCGATGCACCCCCAACTGAATCACCCACAATAGAAGAACAAACCGCTTCCAACACCGACAACCCAACTGAAGATCTGAACCAACAACAAGTACCCGAACCTGCAAATTATGATCCAAATGCGTTCTTCAATCCGTTTGCTCTGACTCCGAACCTTTCAGATATTGCTGAGTCGTCAACACGCAACTTGGAACCAACTAATATGCAGCAGTTTCATAACCCTCACCCTTCAACACATCATTGGACTCGTGACCATCCAATTGTCAACATTATTGGTCATCCAACAGCTTCAGTTATGACTAGACAGAAACTTCACTCCGATGCCGAACATTGCATTTATGCTCTAACCGTTTGTCATGAAGAACCTAAAAACATCAAACAAGCTCTCACTTACGACAACTGGATTGAGTCAATGCAAGAGGAATACAACCAATTCAAACGTCTTGATGTTTGGGAATTAGTTGAACGACCGGATGGGGTTTATGTCATTGGGCTAAAATGGATTTGGAAAAACAAGTTGGATGTAGAAGGCAATGTTATTCGTAACAAATCACGCTTGGTAACTAAAGGATATACTTAGGAGGAAGGTATTGACTTTGAGGAATCTTTCGCACCAGTGGCTAGACTCGAAGCTGTTCGAATATTTTTAGCATACGCTGCTCACAAAAACATGGTGGTTTATCAAATGGATGTGAAAACATCATTTCTGAACGGTGAACTACGTGAGGAGGTATACGTCAATCAGCCAGAGGGATTTGTTGACCCAGAGCACCCGAATCATGTCTACAGACTTAAGAAGACTCTCTATGGTCTCAAACAAGCCCCCAGGGCGTGGTATGATAAACTTACTGCTTTCTTACTTGCTAATTCTTTCACTAAAGGTTTATTAGACCCAACTTTGTTTATCCAAAAACACGGGGAAGATGTTTTAATTGTGCAAATATATGTCGATGACATTATTTTTGGTTCAACAAACAAAAAGTACTCAAACGCTTTTGCCAGATTAATGAAACAAAATTTTGAAATGTCAATGATGGGTGAACTTATGTTCTTCATAGGACTACAAGTTCATCAGTCTCCTCGTGGAATTTTCCTTAATCAGTCCAAATACGCTCGTGAGTTAATTAAGAAACATGGCATGACCAGTTGTGATACTTACAATACCCCTATGGCCAACTCAACTAAGTTAGATGCGGATCCAAATGGGAAACCAGTTGACCCCACAAAATACCGAAGTATCATTGGGTCACTAATGTACCTTACCGCTAGTAGACCGGATATTGTATTTGCTGTATTTATGTGCTCTCGCTATCAGTCAAGTCCAACTGAACGTCACCTCAATGAGGCTAAGAGAATCCTTTGATACGTAAAGGGAACCATTCACTTGGGGATCTGGTATCCGAAGGATTCCGGTTTTTGAACTAATAGCTTTTTCAAACGCTGATCATGCAGGGTGTATGGATACACGCAAAAGTACTTTTGGTGGTTTGCAGTTTCTTGGAGATAAACTCGTGTCTTGGCAATCAAAGAAGCAGGATTGCACATCACTATCGTCAACAGAAGCCGAATATGTAGCCATGTCTGCCTTTTGTGCACAAGTCATTTGGATGCGTACACAGCTAATGGACTACGGTTACTTATTCAACAAGATTCCGATGTACTGTGACTCGAAAAGTGCGATAGCAATCTCGTGCAACACGGTTCTGCATTCCAAGTCTAAGCACATTGATCTCCGTTATCATTTCATCAAGGAGCATGTTGAAAAGGGTATAATAGAGTTATATTTCGTGGGTACTGAATACCAACTGGCAGACTTGTTCACAAAACCATTACCACCAGGAAGGTTTACTGAGCTAGTTCACCGGATTGGTATGCGGTGTTTGACTCCGGATGATCTAAACTCTTTTCTCAAAAACAATTAACCGAGTCAAATACCAAAACTATCATTGTAAATATTTAACAAAAACAAAAATACAAAATCAAAAAATCTTCAAAAATCCAAAAATATTTTACATTCCTTAAGTTTTATTTTTTATCTCGTCTTTCAAATGCATGTACACTATCTTCATCAACACTTCGGTTTCTCAAAAAGTTCTCAATTTTCATACCAAGTGTTGAGGGGGAGAAAATGTTCTTCAAAATTCAAAAATCTTGTTCAAACATGTGTACTTGCATATTTCTAAAAGTTATGATGTTATCTTGTAATAATGGTGGAACGTCACAGGTTATCCCTCGTATCATTTTTTTTTTACTTTTCTTATTTCCTTTTAGCCTAATATGTCTTTACCATTAACGGTCGTTGCATTTAACCGTTAAATATGTTTATATATGATTGTTATCTAGTTAAGGGACCAATTTTGCCAATCTGTCAAACTTTTCAAAATGATTAACAAGACAAACACCCCCCCCCCCCTCGTTTTTTTTTTACTTTTTACTATCACAAAAAATCAAAAACAAACACTCTCATTCAAATCACAAGGCCGAAATTCAATCTGCAAATCCGTACTCTAAATCTCCAAACCGTAAGTGTTTAAACAATCTTTGGCCTATTCTAACATATGGTTTTTAACGAATTAAGTTTTTAACGGTTAGATTTTATACAATTGCGTTTTCGAAATCTAGGGTCTCGCTAACTCACTTGAACATGATTTACGTGTTTTTTGATTTATGTTTCATAGGGCTTTTGATGTTATAAGCTTCCTAATCATGCTAGAAACGTTTAATCATAACAATTTTCATGTTTAGATGGATTTCGATACTTAGGGTTTTTAGTACGAATTGGGTTTTATGGATTGAGTGATGTTTTATTTAATTTCAGTGATGGGATATGTTTGTTTGTGTTGTTGGAACTTATTTATGCTCTTTAATTGTTCTATTCATCTCGTTCATAAGTTTTAGATAATTAGGGTTTATGTTCACTTTGGGTGTTTTTATATGGGTGTTATTGAGTCTAATTAAACTGTTTATATGTGTTATTGTAAGTGTTAATTGACATAATTCACAAGTTATACATCATGTTCTCTCGTATAAAATGTTCTAGATAAATTTTGTGCTCGTTATTTTTCGAGATCTTTTTTGTTTGACAATGATATGTTTCTAACTGATTGTATCATACCTTTTTCATCAGGTGTTCATTCAAGGATAAATCATTTCAACTAAAACGTATGTCCACAAAGATTTCGAAAATTCTTGTATAAGAATTTTACGAGAAAAATTATCGATATCTTTTCTTGATAATTTTATCGAGATCTTTCGAAAATTTTCGAGATCTTTCCTTAACATTAGTTATCGAGAAATCTTTGAAAATTTTCGAAATCTCTCAACAAAATTATCGAGATCCTAAGATTTTCGAGATCATAAAATTTTCGAGAAATTTCAAAACTTTCGAGATCCTTCAAAATTGTTCAAGAACATATGAGATCATGTTTTCGAGAACCTTTGCTAAGGATTATCGAGAACCTTTGTTCATCAAAATTTTCGAGATATTTCTTATAGAAATTATCGAGATCTTTCATGTACCAAAGTTTTCGAGATCTTCCTTAGTAATAGTTATAGAGAACATTGTTTGTCATATTTTCGAGATCATGTTTAACACAATTTTGAGAATTCACATGAATGTAACTTTTCGAAAACATGTATATTGAATGAATCCTCATGAATATGTGTGATGTAATAAGGCTTATTAACTTGTGATTGTGTTGTATTATTGGACATGTAACCATTAGACGTTTGTGCTTTAAATGATTAATTGCTAAGTCTTA
>LBNU01009393.1:7137-28682 GCA_014162995.1 Artemisia annua | reverse complement strand
GATAATTTTATCGAGATCTTTCGAAAATTTTCGAGATCTTTCCTTAACATTAGTTATCGAGAAATCTTTGAAAATTTTCGAAATCTCTCAACAAAATTATCGAGATCCTAAGATTTTCGAAATCATAAAATTTTCGAGAAATTTCAAAACTTTCGAGATCCTTCAAAATTGTTCAAGAACATATGAGATCATGTTTTCGAGAACCTTTGCTAAGGATTATCGAGAACCTTTGTTCATCAAAATTTTCGAGATATTTCTTATAGAAATTATCGAGATCTTTCATGTACCAAAGTTTTCGAGATCTTCCTTAGTAATAGTTATAGAGAACATTGTTTGTCATATTTTCGAGATCATGTTTAACACAATTTTGAGAATTCACATGAATGTAACTTTTCGAAAACATGTATATTGAATGAATCCTCATGAATATGTGTGATGTAATAAGGCTTATTAACTTGTGATTGTGTTGTATTATTGGACATGTAACCATTAGACGTTTGTGCTTTAAATGATTAATTGCTAAGTCTTAAATGGGCTTTTTGGGACGAACCTTTTTGGAACAGTAATAAAAGAGTGCCAAATACGTGTATTTGGCACTGTTTGGATGACTGTACCAAAAAAGTAGGTTTTCGGAACAGCTATTGTAAAACCGTTCTAAATACTTACGCATTTGGAACACTCCCTAATAGTGGTGCCAAATGCATGTGTATTTGGAACGGTTTCCATTAGCGGTGCCAAATACTTATGTATTTGGGATAGCCGGTACCACTAGTGCCAAATACGTATATGTATTTAGAACGGTTTCTATTACTTGTGCCAAATACTTGTGTATTTGGAACGACTTTTTTAGAGTGTGGAAAATATGAATGTATTTGGGACGTTTTTTTAAACAGTTTTGAATGGATATGCATTTGGAACATCTTTTAAAACCTAATGCAAATGCCCATTTCGTTTCACAAGTCTTCACAATATATTTATTTTGTTCAAAATATTCATATATATTGTATGTACAAATGGGTAAACAAATGGGGTAGTCTATATACTAGTTACTCGTGGATGGCAAGTGTTTGTCTATATACGCCGCCTAACTGAGGTATCCCTCGACCATTTTCAACCCGGCCTCCTTTTCGTTGACCATTCCCAAATGTGTAACTAGTGAGTTTGAACCGCACCCTCTTATGAGAAAGCCATAGTATATGCTTATCACTAATTATGGCATTTGATGATTATCACTCATATTTTATAAGTCGATATTTAGATAGGTACCTCATATATCTTTAATTTATATCTTTAATTTAAGGTAGGAATTTCTATCAACGACCTTCATTGACCTTATATTATTCAAGACCCAATCATCTAAAGTGGTACCCATTGCGCATGTATATCGATCTATTAATTATTCTTTTCAAGATATAAGGCAGAGAAGACCTGACTCGATCGGGTTGGCTCGATTATTAAACAAGGCTAGATGATGCATACGCACTATTATAACATGTATAACGAAGATTAAAAGGAATTTCTGTCAATGACCTTCGTTGACCTTATATTATTCAATACCATCATCTAAAGGGGTATCCATTGCGCATGTGTATCGATCTATTAATTCTTCTTTTCAAGGTATAAGGGAGAGAAGACATGACTCGGGATGGCTCGATTATTAAACAAGGCTAGATGATGCATACGCATTATTATAACATGCATAACGAAGATTAAATAACAACTAAACTATGTAAAATCTTATTTTAAATTAAATAAAATTTACTTCATACAACCAAATTATATTATATGAATGATGGGAAAATACAAAAATATTTTAACCATAACTTTTTTTTATTATTTATTTATTTTTAAAGCATATTAACCATAACTTTGAACTCGAGAAAAGCTCAAACCGACGAGCTCGATTATTTAACACTATTAATCACCGTGTTAAATGTATGTTTTAAACTTATTTACATTTATAACTATAAACTGGGGCATCCACATATATAAACTTAACTTAATGTAAAAAGAATAGTAGTAAAAATAATGTTCTTACGTTTCTACATATCTCGAATGTGTGAGTATTGCGAAATTGAAATTTTCATTGGGCGAGTCCTTTTTTTTTATTCCCTCCAGTTTTCTTTTTTGACTTTTAAACTATTATCCCTCCTTATTATTCAATGTCCTCATCTTTTTTAGGTATTTCAATTTCATAATCATCCCCTATTTTTAGATATCCATAATTGCCACTATCGGATCCCGACCATGAAGGTATTGAATCCCTAATCTTGTCCCTCGATTACACCCCTAATGTAACATGAATCAATC
Organism: Artemisia annua; assembly: GCA_014162995.1. NCBI lineage: Eukaryota > Viridiplantae > Streptophyta > Magnoliopsida > Asterales > Asteraceae > Artemisia > Artemisia annua. The sequence continues at coordinate 26,372 of LBNU01009393.1, read as the reverse complement.
AAAAATTAATATTAGTTGCCTATATTTGATAGCTGTCTCGTGAATAGTCATTTTCGAGACTATATTTGATATTATTATATGAATTTTGATTATAAATCATATCGTGTTTGAATTTCATAACATCATATGATTCTAGGGTTTTATGTTGATTTGTAATATGTTGAATTGATATACTTCTCTATTGATTTGATATGTTTTAGAAGTTGCTTATAAACTATGATACTTACTGAGAAATGGAATTTATTATAACAATGGCTACAAGTTTGATCATCATAAATGAGTATATTAAATGATGATGCAGGTTGTGATTAAAGAAGCACAAAAAGCAGGAGAGAATACTTTGATCACTGTAAATTGTCTTGACAAAACTGGTCTTGGTTGTGATTTGTGTTGGATTATTCTACTGTTTGGCTCTGTATTGCTAAAGGAGGTATTATTTCTTTTTCTTTTTATTTAATAGTTTTTGATATCTTTGCTTAGTTAGTATTATTTCCTAATCTTCAGTTCATAGATGAGCATGTGAGGCTTTTTTTTTTTTAATTAGCATAATGCACCAACATTGTCATTTTATATTATGTGTTTAGTGGCGATCAAATTGAGCAAATATTGAAAACGATATAAAATTCAACAAAAGGCATGCCATTTAAGTAATTTTTAGATTTGATGGTTGTATGTTATAGCAAATAAGTTGAAGTGAATGTATAGTTAGGCTTTTGCTTCTTTTAGCGTGCTTTATCTGGTCCACCTTGAGGCCTTTAGCTTCGTTAATGTATTGTCGAGTTTAGATTAGATTCTTCCTAAAAATTGATCATTTTGAGACTCAAAAAAATGGGTAATGGCTCTAATAATCTATTTGTTGTGGATTTTTACTTTAATGCTTGTGCACACACGGGGTTTAGATTATAAGTACAACTAATAATCATATTTTAGTTTTAATTATATTTGTTAAGTGTGAACTTATAAATTGTATTATTTATAGATTCAGGTGAGTTGTATGTTGCCACTGTGAGATCGGTTTTCAGGTGACAATAAAAGCACGGTGACAATAAAGCAAACTCGAGCACCCACTTCACAATAGTATAAGTAGCAAACTAAGATCTGCACTTTTGAATAATCTGTAACAAACTTCGTGGGTGGTCGGTCAGGTATATCTCTAATTAGTTATTCTTAATCTATTCTGGCCGTTATTGTACGTGAATCAAACTATTAAATGATCAATTGTATTTTGTAGGTCCGAACTCCGTCAAATGAAAATTGATAGAAGAGTGTCGACATATTTGCTTAGCTATCTTTTTAATGTAAGCACCAATTCTATATTGCCATAGCTTTATAATATAAGTATATACACGGAATGGATACTATGGCATTCTAGTTTAAAAAAGTCTACATTGGACCCATTACACATAACTTACATTGATTCAAAATGTTTGTTAAATGAGGCCATAGTATGGCATTCTAGTTAACAAAAAGTTTAAACCCTTTTAACCCGTTTCAAATGAGGCTGAAATCATTAGAATGATATTGAAATTGAATCCATTTGACCCAGCTCAGTTTAGATATTAATGTTGGAATATTATATTATGCAGGGTTTACGATGAAGATGTGATCCAATGAACTTTATTCGTTTTCGCTAGTAATAAAATCATTTTAGTGATTTATATTGAGTTGTATTTATGACTTTGATTTATAGACCATGGTTTACAAGGATGTTGGACATATTCTTTTTTACTTTTTATGGTATTCAAGTGATCATGTTGACTTGATTTTATAGATTGATTAATAAAAATCGAGTTTAGTTTATTGTTTGCTTTGATTGAACTATATTTGCAAAAATTTGAGATGGTTGGTTGATACGATGAGTAATTGAATGCAAGACCATGCCAAATGACTTTTATAACGAACGAGAAAGTGTGCCAAATATTTTTTGGCAAAGCGGATAAAAATGTGCCAAATACGTTTGGCACGAAAAACGAAAACAGTGCCAAATACGTTTGTCACGGTAGATAAATCCGTCCTTATTAATTTTGGCATGGTAAATAAATACTGTACCAAATAAGCATTCGGCACGGGAAATGAATTGGTACCCAATACACATTTGACACGGGATATAAAAGTGTGGCGAATGCCCATTTGGGACGCAAGATTATCAACCGTGCCAAATACCTCACTTATGGCACCCCAAAGTTAAACCGTCCCAAAAACCGTGCCAAATACTATTTAGCACAGTTTCAATCCGACCCAAATGTATTTGGCACCCTCATATTTAGGACGGAGCCAAAAGTGTGCCAAAGTCGTGCCAAATAGCATTTGGTACGTCTTTTTACGTATTTGGCACAGTTTTTCACCCTCCCAAATACCACTTTTTCTTGTAGTGTTATTAGATACATGTTAATTGATAATACCGTCACTAATCACATATTAATTAACTAGACCATAAATGCATCATATATCTTGTACGTCTTTGAATATCAAACATGGACTCGGACTAATGACTAACAAATCTGGATGTTTGATTTCATGACATGACACTTACAGAACACAATGGCTCAACACAATGAATCTGTCCCAGAACAAACTCTACCACTTATCACACTTTGTGAAATTGTCCCAGCAGACTACAATGTCATCATAGACCAAAACAATCCACGCATTGACTTCAACAAACTCAGTATTCCAGAAGACACATGCAAGATTGTCAAGGACATACTACTGGCTCATCCCTGTAAACCAATGCTAACCAAGTCTACATCAGTACCAATCTTCTACATTCATCAGTTCTGGTACACGGCTCGGGCTAACTTGGACGACATATCATTCACTGTCAAGCTGGATCGTCAGGAATACACAGTAGACCTGGATGTTCTTCAAACCGTTCTCATGTTACCAACACCAAATGAGTTTCATCCTATGTTGACCGAACTTGAAATCCTAGATTACTTCATCGATCTAGGATACGATATTCCAGATAATCAATCACTCACCAGACTCTCGAAATTCAACGTCAAGTATCTGCCACAACCATGGAGAACTTTCTACATGTTGATAGTCAGATCTATTTCTGGAAGAAAGAGTGGTCATGAGCATCCACGATTGGAGCACATGCAAGTGTTTTGGGGAATGATGAGCATGAAACCAATTGACTTCGCCAGACCCATAATGAGCGACATGATCCATCACATTCAGACTGACCGTGACAGGACCGTGATTCCGTTCGTTAGGTTCACAAAGATGCTTATCGAACACTTCTGTGAGAAAACCCCTGATTATATCAAGAGGATGCATGACAGAACTGAACCGAAAGATATCTACAACAAAGACTTCAAGATCTCCTTCGTCAAATCCATCAGGTTCGTTCCAAGGACGAAAGGAATGAGAATCCCAGATCACTTTCTGGATGATGAAATCAGAAAGACTCAGAACTTCAAAATTTATGATAAAGCATTCCAAGCTGGGCAAGTTGGTCACACTGGTGAAGGAGAAGAACAAGCTGCTACTATTCAAACCCGAAGCAAAAGAGGTGGCAAGTCAGGAAGTACAAGCAGTACCACAACTTCCCAAAAATCTAAGTCTGCACCTAAACCACCCACCAGACCAAGAAGGAAAGTCTCACCAAAACACATTCCTCAAGATGAACCGTCAGCTTCATCATCTGAAACAGAAACTGAATCCGAATTCGGCTCTGAGTCAGATGACGAGGAAGACTATGAGAGAAGATCAAATGCTCAGGATGACAAAGAGGATGAAGAAGAGGAGTTTCCAGGACTTGAACTCACAAAACAATTAAGCAAGGAAACTGCCAAACAGGAACAGAGAAAAGGTACAGGGATAACCATTAATGAATCGAGTAGTGATGCTCATGATGAAGAGGTAGATGAACCAGTCTCGAACCACTGGTAGACAAACGCAAACTCAAAAGCATTGTTGTTGATATCAGAGCAGAAAAGAAGCAGCAAGAGAAAGAATACAAAGAAGCTGCACTGCTAAGTCTCCATCATCCACAACCTCATCTAACACCGTTCAGACTACCAACACATGAGGGTGGCTCTAGTAGCACTGTAGCTCATCATTCACCACAGACTTAAACCGAACAGCGTGATCAAGAAGGGAACATAATAATGACGGAAGCTACAGAGGAAGATGTTGAGAAAGAGCAGACTGAGCTCATCACACCGGAATTTATTGCTCAAGTTCAACGGGAAGAGGAACTAAAAAGGAAGGCAAAGGAGGAGACAGAAAGATTACTCCGTAGCGATGATGAAGAAGAAGAATTCTTCGACACTGATCAACTCATCCACTCACCTCCTCAATCATCTTCAAAGGATCCACATACTCCCAAAGGCACACCTCCTAGGGATCCTTCACCTCCTCCATCAGAACCTGACCATGAATCATCTTCATCATCATCACATCATTCATCACCACCATCAACAAAGAAAACATTCAAAGGCAAGTCAATCAAGAAGCAGAAAGGAAGCAAATCATCACTGTCAGCATCACAAAGGATTAAGCAAGCTGTTGCTATGGCTAGGAAGAAGAAGAAGGAGACACAACCTCAAGCTGGAGACCTTAATGACCAAGTCCAAATGCTCTCAAAACAGGTCAAAACTTTGACTACTCAAGTCAAAGATCTCCAGGAAGCAAATGCACTTGTCGACAAGCTACTGCAAGCCGACATGAGTGGGATGATCAAGGACTACACTACTGAATACCTTACCGATAATCTTGCTGCAATTGCTAAACCATCAGTGTCAGAACTTCTAGAGCCGGTTCATTCAGAGTTGAATACCAGGATTAAACAAAACATCGAACGAATGCTACAATCTACTCCTTTCTATCTCCGCACTAACAGGGCTCCTCCATCACCATCCGAACTTTCAACCGAACATTACAAGCCCTGCTAGCTGCTAAACTCATAAACAAGGAAGACAAGACTCCTGAAGAATCAACAATGTTCGAGGCACTTCAAACTATTGCTTCGAAAGAATCTTGCAAGGAAGCGGCTGGCAAACATAAACGATCAAGGAAAGATGATGATCCTGACTCTGATCCCAAAAGCAAGAAGTCAAAGACATCAAAAGGACCATCGTCTTCTCAACAACCACACAAGACTTCCAAGGCTCCACCTTCCAAGCAACAAGCACCAGCATCCGGTTCCGGTCCAACACAATCAGAGGAACATTTTATGCTTCAACCAGATGACACTCAGGAAGAATCCGAATCTCCAATACCTGAATCAAAGGTTCCTGAATTTCAAGCTGGTCCATCATCAACAACAAAGACCAAAGAGAAAAAGAAGTCTACAAAGTCAAAGAAGAAGAAGAAGAAGACTACTCCTTTCTCTTGGTTAGATGTGGACGAAGCTCCTAAATCTGATTGGTTGACCGAGATGGTCAAAGCACAACCACCACTTGAAACCGAAGAACCAATGCCTGGAAATACTTTGCAGATGACTCAAAGTATAATGACGGGTCTTCAAGTTGAAAGGTTGTCAAAAGCTGAACTGAAAAGGATCAATCGTGAAGCTATGGACTTTCTGAAGAAAAGATCAGGGAACAAAGTTGAACTTGAATACCATATGGAGAACATTGCCTGCGCATTATCTAGCACGTTCGACTGGCTCAACCCTGAATCCAACATCGACACTGAAAAGAAGACACCTTACTTCACAAATTGTACAAAGCCATTGCCTCTTCTAGGCTTTCCTGAGAAACCTAAGATCCCATACCGACATTTCTTCAACAACGACTTCAGATACCTTCAACACGCACACGAGACTTCCAAGGAACGATATGCCTCTTCACTGACGATTTCCGTTCCAGCAGCCAGATACGAACTACCTGACATAGAAGAGACTGCACCAATCTACTGCAAATCAGTTGTCACATACAACAGGGATGCTCTTCTCGGTATTCAACACTGGCCTGAGAAACGAAAACTCGGCTACACACACAGACTACATCTCAAGTCAAGTGAAAAGGTGAAGCAACCGCTTCGTATCGTTGCAATCATGGAGATCGTGGAAGACAGAAGATTCAACTACACTTTCATGAAGGAAATCATCGTCAAGAGACTGGATGAGAAGCGGTATAAGTTTTGTGAAGCAGATTTCCCAGATCTGAACCTGAATGACATCGAAGACATGTATTTGCTAAAGGTTCAAGGAAAGATGCTCAACTTCGACAAAGAAACACAATACAACTTCATCGCATCTCTGCTGCTCTACATCAGACGGGTTATAGTTCAAGAAAGAGTGGAAGATCTTCATCTAGGCGTGGAAAGTTATCAGAACACCATCAACCTCACCGAACCACAACTCGAATTTCCTGAAATTCAAGGGCTATCACAGAATACTCTCGTGCAACAACCATCATTTGGAATCATCTACCCCAACAAGAATAATCATCTTCGTTTTATGAGGTTCGATGAAATTCAGAAGTTTTGTGACGTGACACTTCAACGAGTTCGTGATGGCTTGGCAAAAAGGTTGGAGGATGAAAAGCAAAGGTTGAAAGAGGGTCGAGAAACTAGGTGGAAAGCTAATGGACGCAGAATGATACGCAACTTTGTCCATACCATTGAAGAAAGGTTGTATCGTCGTCAGCAGATCAGGAGGTTGGAAAGCTACATCGGTGTTCGACCTTCATTTCCGGTCTTGACATTCAGACGAACTGATCTGCAGTTCACAGACTTTGATGCATAGCCGAATGATGAACTTCAGCTCCCATGCTACCGGTACCAAAATTTTCAATATTTTAATTATATTGATTGATTTGTAATTACTACGGCTTGTGCACACATAACAATGTACAACCCGCACTTTGTATTTAAAGGACCCTGTGGTACGCCTCAGCGCTACAATCCTAATATAAGGAGTGAAAGCTTCTTACTTTTGAGTAGAATTAATCAAACATTTCAGTATTTTCTCAATTCTGCTCAAAAGACAAGTATTACACCTCAATAAGTAATCACTTGTTGAGGAGGAGTACTTGATTTCAAACATCGTTCTTAAATCTTAAAGTCTTGTTGATTTCTCCCCATAAGACTCAAAAAGGCATATTTTAATCAAAAACATTTAACAAAAACAACATTTGATATGCTATTTTTGAGGGGGAGAAGAAGAAAGTGATTAAAATATGATGTCAAAAGTTTTTATCTTGTGCGAGCTCGAATCAGAATTGACCCACGAATTGACGAAACAACAAATGTTAGTATTCGAAAGGATTTATCCTAGTAGAAAGTACCGTTTCGAGAAACTCTTTCTAGACGTTTACTTTGACAGGTCTAACTTCCTATAAGGAATGTTAACAACTTCAAGTTAGTTATTAGGGCTAGTTATCACCTAAAAACTGATAATGTATCCCTTTAACTAAGCAACGTAAACGTGTCCTTCGGGTACATGTCTATTATGAGTGGATCAATTCAAAAGTGCCAACTCTTCCCGCATATGCAAATTTCTGAAAATATTCACGAGCATATGTGAAGGGGGAGTCTTTCATAAGAAATCAAAAACCTCAAAGTGTTATCAAAAAGTTTTATACTCTTAATCACTTTGAGTGATTTTCAAAGATTTGGTTCAAAGGCATCAATAGGATAGTTATGGAGTTACAAGGTGACTAAGGATAGGAATAACCGTCCTATGATCCGCCTAAACCGGAGGGATCTACCCAAGGACATCACCAATAGTTAGTAATTAGAAGTCCTTAGGTATGATATGGAAAAAGGAGAAAAGAATGAAAGGAGAAAGAAGGGGTTGAAGAATTAAANTCTTAATCACTTTGAGTGATTTTCAAAGATTTGGTTCAAAGGCATCAATAGGATAGTTATGGAGTTACAAGGTGACTAAGGATAGGAATAACCGTCCTATGATCCGCCTAAACCGGAGGGATCTACCCAAGGACATCACCAATAGTTAGTAATTAGAAGTCCTTAGGTATGATATGGAAAAAGGAGAAAAGAATGAAAGGAGAAAGAAGGGGTTGAAGAATTAAAAAGAAATGAAAATAAAGGGTGAAAAGAAATAGCCCTCCATTTTATCAACCTTAAGTCAGACACCAGGTTCAATTCATATACTACTGGTCGTTGCTAAGGCGACACCGGTATTGAAGATAAAAGACGTCATAGACCCAGTGACGCAATGCACCTAAACCTTCTTAGCCACTCAGGCATCTCTCAAAAGATGTTTGTTTCATTCTCACGGGGAACCAGTGTAATCTATCGATCGTCTATTAGAGATGGTTGATATTGAAACAGGAGGCCCTCTGCTCCATGCCTCCGCATAGGAAACCAAATGTGCACTATCGAGTCTAGAGCCACGAGATTACATAAAAGATCTCTTAGGAACACACAATACTTCCACACTAAGTGTCTTGCATCATTGGACACTAAGTGTATATTATCGAGTCCTTCGCAGATCTTAGCAATCTCCTTGAATGTTTATGAGGGATTTACTTATGTATTTCTCGAATGATTGAACGGAAATCCTGCCAGGGTCGACATCAAACAGCCCTGACAGCAGGTCACTTCGGTGATTCCTTGTGGATTACGCTTAGTGTGTTCGATGGTTTCAAACGGTCTACAGTCATGGGTGATCTCCAGCGACTCACCTAATCGTGGGTGTACTTATGTATGTCTGTGTAAGCCCTCTTGGGGGTATCCGATTAGGAACGGCCTTGGTAAGGATTAGAAGGAGTCTTCACACTATGCTGATGACAAATTCTAATTCCAAACCTGTAAGTACCGGATGTATTATTGCTAACTGTTTCAATGCAGGTATAACCACCATCTTGAACACCAGCTTCCACATGCTCATACTTGCACCTCAACTACTGTGAAAGCAATCATGAAAGATCGAAGCAACATCTACCTCAAAAATAGATTCCATGCCAAAAGAATCTACAAAGTAATAAGACAACGGTCTAGAAACAATGCAACGTCTAAAGAAGGATTCTACGTCAACACAAAGAATCTTCATCATTGAAAAGAAAGCTTCACACGGATGAAAGTTTCAAACGTCAAAGATGTATGAGCATGTCGGAATGATGCAGATCCACTGGAGGCTAAGGAAGTGATGAATGGCAGATTACCACATCATGTGATCACTATCTCATCAGCAAAGATAAAGAACAAAGAACGATGAATCATTTCTACTAATCAATTTGATCTAATCAACCAAACTCTATTTCTCATCTTATTTCTATCAAATCAATACTTGTGTTTACAATATGGTGACCTAACAGGCATAATAGCCGGGACTTTGAATATTGAGGGCAATATTCAATTCTAGTGTGGGGGGAAATTCTGGCGAATTTGATCACATTTTTACCATCTAAATGCCTTAAATACCCCCGTTTTGGCTAAAAAATTTTTTTTTTCTGGTGTGAGTGCTTTGCACTAACACGACAAATGGTTATCAGTCCACCATGTCTCATCCACATAAGGTCTGGCTAATCCGAGAGCAAACGGCTCCCGGTAAAGATATCTCAAATCCGTTTACGGCTTGCAATTTGCCAAAAATTGTATGGTATTCAGCTCACCATATCTTTGAATCGTGAAGAGTTGGCTAGTCCAGAAGCAAACGGCTTCTGGTAAAGACAAATCAAATCCGTTGACAGCTGATGGTTTGCTCAAAACATCTGGTTATCTATGTACCAAAGTATCACATACTAAAACACTTGGCTACTCCAGAAGTAATGGCTTTTGGTAAAGAGACATCAAATCCATTAAGTTTTCATAAAAGATTGCTAGGGACTAGCAATATTTTAGTGTGGGGGATTGATGAGTGTGTAAATACTCATCATTTTTGTCGTATCTGAACTGCCAAAACATCCAAAAACACCCAAATATGCATCAAAATACTGAAAATATCCCAGGATTGTGTTTTATATGTTTTAGATGCAAAATGATTAAAAACAGATGAAAAACGAACGAAGTTTGCATAATTGGCAGTTTCAGTCCCCCAACTTTCAAAAATTGACAAAATCAGTCCCTAAGCATTTATTTTGTAAGAAAAATCACCAAAGGTCCTTTTGAAATCACAAGTTATCATAATTAGTCCTTTGGTGGAAAATTTCATAAAATTACAATTTTGGTCCCTCTACTTTCAAAATTGGCAGAAATGGCCCCTGAGCAATAATTTTGGATGAAAAAGTCAACATTGGTCCTTGGAGTTCACAAAGTATCAAGTTTAGTCCCTAGGAGAAAGTTTTGAAGAAATTACACAAATGGCCCCTCAAGTTTCAGATTTAGCAATTTTGGTCCTCGTATGTTTAAACTTGGAAAATTAACCTCAAAAACCCTTATGGATTCAAAAGTTGTCAAGAATAGTCCCTTGGAATATTTTTGTAAACTTGGCAAGTCCAACTCCTAAACTTTCCAGCATGTACAATTTTGGTCCTTGTGCTTTCATTTACTAAAACCAAACGGACCTAATTTAAACTAAACCCAATACACTTATTAACCCAATCTCACTCCAAACCTGTGGCCCAATCTTTCCTAGCCCACTAACAAACACACCCCATTAATAATAAAACCGGGTCAAACCCCGGTCAAACCCACCTTCTTCCACCCAAAACCACCACCTGCAAAACCACCTCCCTCACCCTTACCACTTGCCCACCTTCTCTGCTCACCCATCACCTCCACCACCCCTACTCTGCAAGCCCTATCCCTTCCCCCTCACAAGTTATCAGAGACAAATTGCCACTAACACTTTTTCCCGCCAAAATGTAATTAAGGGTCAAGGACATCACAGGCATCCAAAGGTCAAAAATTATTGATGGGAAAGAGAGAGAAAACCACACTGGTCCTTATAAGTGAAGAAAAAGAAGAAGAAGGGTAGTAGTTAACTCTAGTAGTTGTAAGCTTAGTGTAGTTGTATCGTTTTAATGTAATTTCTTTTTCAATTGTTAAATTTAGCTAAAAATAATTGTAATCAGTTTATTTAGTGTAAATTGAACTTTCTTTACCCTTAAATTCAAGTTTCCTTTTGTGAATTCATATTTGGCATTTTTGAGTGAAATTGACAATTTCACTTAATATTGTTAAATGTTGTTGTTTCATGTTCCTTTAAGCTCATTTTAGTTACCTATAATCTTGTATAAGCTTTGAAAGCAGTAAAAACCAGTTTAGTTAAAAATACCAAAAATACTAAAAAATTAGTGAAAAATAAAAAAAACAGTTGTGAAGAAGATGAAAGCAAAGGAGCCTGTGGATTAAGGATTGCACTGGTTTAGAACTCTATGGGGAGTGAATAGGATGCGTGTTTAAGCCTTGGTACCTCTGTTCTTGCTCAGGACTCATTTGTAAGCTATTTTCTACATTTTAGCTTTTTACTGTTCTAATGCTTAAATAGTGCTTATCTCAGGTTTTTTGTGTTTATTTGGAGTTTGTTAGTCATAATGTTGCTTAAAATGCCATGCTTGTTTACTAGAATGCATTGTGCTCATTTTTCACATTTCCACTGTCATTTTAGCTTATTATAGATTAATGATGTTTTGTTTTTTTTGTTGGTATTTAAATGTTCAATTTAGTTTATTATATTATGTTATCACCTTAGGAATCAGTGATATGGCCTAAATCAGTATACTCTTTTGAAAATCTCAATTCAGGCAATTATAAGGGGTGTTTGGTTTAAGATCATTCTCTGTATTCTAGTAGTTTTTATGGTTGTTCTCAGTGTAGACAAGTCATATTAGGTTCTAGTAATGCATTTTAGTCTTAAAATTCAGTAACCTTTTTAAGAAAAGTCAAAAATCCGATTTACTTTCACTTAGGAGTTCACTGATAGGTTTTTAAGATCCATAAACCTTCAAATCTTTGCATAAGTCTTTAAAATTGCTCATTCCAGTTTCCTTTTAGCTTAATATATCAATTTCAGTTAGCTAGGATAAGATCAAAGTTCATAAAAGTAAAAAATTCCATGTTTCTCAAAAAGTCAAAATTGTCGCAAAATTTTTTTTGAATAAACTAGTTGATTTTCTCTAGTTCTTAATATTAGGTTTTAGGACTTGTGCTTTTTGGACATTAATATTTTGTTGCTCATCTTCATTAGGATATTTTTAGTTAACTTTTTTAGCTTAGTTAAACTGCTTATTTTCTGCTTCTCTTTTAGCACTTTTTAGCAAATTTCCCCTGTGCACAGCTTTACACCAAACTTCACAAGATCACCCAAGCTTATTAGTGAGCCTTAAGCTCTAATTCTTTGGCTTATTGGAAAGCCCTCCTAGCCAGCTTTTTGGATCAACTTTTGTTTTTGACCCTTGAGCAAGCCTGTGGGCCCCACAAAGGGCTGCATATTGTCCTATTTTCTGTGTAGAAACAAGATTTCAAGTACTTATTTTTGTGCTTATTTGCTTATCAGTGGTATTCTCTTGTTTTTTCTTGCTTATTTCAGTCCACTCAGCTAGTTTAAACCATAATTTACCCTTGTGGACCCTACAGAGGCTCTTTTCTAGCAAAAGTTAACAAAAGTCAACTGTGAGAGTTTTTTTTGTCCATTTTGCTTATTTTTAAGCTTGGGAAAACTTGTTTTCACAAAAGTTCTTAGTTTTTAGGTATAAAATAGTTTTCCAAAAGAAAAACCAGAAAAATCCAAAATAAATTTAAGTGATAACTTCTATTTAATATTATTTATCTTTTTAATTTTCCTTTTTAGCTTTTTATTAAGTAATTTGCATTTTTATATTTTTATTAATTTTATTTTATATTAAAGTATTTTTATTAATTTTTCCAGTATTTTATATTGTCATTTAGTATTTATTAGATTTAATATTAGTTTCATTGATTATTAATTAATATTTAAGTATTAAATAGCAAAATTAGTTTTTATTAAGCACTACCTAGTTTTTATATTTTTCCTAGCTTTTATATAATATAAATTAAATTTAGGAATTTTTCCATAATTTTTACTGTTCATCTTCTATTTTTTATAATTTAATTAGTTTAAGTAGTAATTAATTAATAATTAGGATAATAATTAGTAAAATAATTTAAAAATACATAATATAAAATTTTTATATTTTTTTAGGATTCCTGTGATGGTTAATTAGTTTTTTAGAATTTTTGATAATTTTATAAGTCATTTTGTTATTATTAGTAATTTAAATTAGTTTAATTAGTTTAATTAATATAATTAGTAATTAATTAATATAAAAATCACAAAAAGGCAAAAAGACATATTTTTAGTTTTTATATTATTTTTAAGTTAATTTAGAATTTTTAAAAATAAATTTTCATTTTCTTAGTTTAATTTAATATTTTATTATATTAGTTTAACTTAAATAATATTAATAAGTATTAAATAGTTTTTAATTAATATTAAATAATAAAATAATCAAAAAAATATTTTTCTGTTTTATAAAATTTTCTTTTAATAATAAGTTTGTAAAAAAGTCATTTTCACCCCCTGTAGTTTGTTTTTGCATAATTCCCACTTTTCCAGCACGCATTTACGTTTTTAGGATTATCTGGTTTTCTGTGTTTGTTAATATTGTTTCATTATCTTAATACCAAGCAATCAGTAGTGTAAAAATCAATCAAAATCATTATCTGGTTACTTTTCCTTAATCACTCATTCAAGAACGTTTTCCCAAAACACAATTTCAATCTCGTTGGGACTTAACGACCCGTGAGTACACTGTGCTTTTAACGGATCATAAATTGATCTCTCCTCTCTCAGATTTGACTTGTTGACCACACCTGGTTAACTGGTTAGTTTGGGAGGAGTCAGTGACCTAACAGTTTATGTATTGGAACGGATCTGGACTAAAGTTGCTTTTTGATACACAGATCTATATATGTATCTAATGTGTTTATTTATTGGATTAAATGCACAGATTTCGGTGTACCGGAATCTGCTGATGTTCGATTTGGATAGGTTGTGTAACAATTTAATGAATAAAAAATGTTGACCAGATTTTTGTAAAAAAAAAAAAGACTGAATATTTGAAAAAAAGCATTACACCACATTTAAAATACCATTACCCTATTTAATTACAATAATGATCCAACAGTCCATTACTAAAATACTCCCTCCCTAGTGGCGATTTTTTAAATCCTAACTATGCTTTAATCGATCTTCATCAAAACTGCCTAATTCCTATTGATTCTTGTCTCGAATTGATCTCTTTAATTCGTTGATGGTTCATTAGGGGTGGGTAAATTCTGGTGATAGTTTTCTTAGGGTTTATTCAATCGCACCTTTATTCTGTTTATGGTTAAGTCGGTTCTTTAATCTTCTTTTCCTATATTAGGATCGATCTAATCCATCTCTCTGCACATAGTTTAATCAATTGCTTGGTTAAAGCTTTTCAATCGTTGCGATATCCGATCTAGGGTTTCGTATATAGTGTGCAAAAGATTGGTTTCAAGATCTGTATACACATCTAGGAAATCTTTATATGCCACTGGATTGGCTGCAACTGTTGCCAAAGAACAAGAAACTGGAGAGTTCTGTATCGAGGTACTCTTTTGTTATTCTAGACAGAACTCACGTCCCATTGTGGTTATTAGGCTGTAAAAGCTTATACGTTTGTCACTTATTACTTGTGATTATTGATTTTTTATATGTTTTCAGGCTGGTGCACTTATGCTTGCTGACAATGGTGTTTGTTGTATTGATGAATTTGACAAAAACCATCTTACTTTTGGAACCTAAATTGTTACATTTTTGTTCTGCATATACAATATGTGAATGTATATTCATGTCAATTACAAAGGTCGCAATTCATGAGGCTATGGAACAACAAACAATCAGTATTACAAAAGCATGAATACAAGCAACATTAAAATGCTAGAACATCAATTTTCGCTGCTGCAAATCCCATAGGAGGCCGTTACGACAAGTCTAAACAAGTTGTGTCAATGACTTTCGAATTATAATGTTTAGTGAATGGGATATCCGGAGTTTTTGTTTGTGAGTGTAGTGCTTTAAAAAAGTATTTAACAAAGTATGTAGATTTAAAAGTAAACAATGTACTCACCAAAAAGACTGGGATATCGGTGTATTGTCGAACTTTGTATTTGAAAGAGTATTTCAATGTTTGACCAAAGATTCAAGATTTCAATTTCAAGTTTGACCATGCACCTATTATATGTAGTTAAGATAAGATTAAGGGCTTGTTTGGTTAATTTTTTTCATTAAGTCGTGTTAATTAACAGATGACTTAACGGGAGACCCTCACTTTTATCACTTATTATTTTAAGTCATTTCTTTTGATTAAGTGAAAACAAACAACTTTCACATGACTTAATAAATTAAGTTTTTTCATATTAAGGGCTTGTTTGTTAATTTTTTTTTATTAAGTCATTCTTAATTAAGAAATGACTTAATGCAGATAACCTCAGTTTTATTACTTAATATTTTCAGTCATCTTTAATTTTCATATAATTAATTCAATTTTTTTCATACTAAGTCAATTAAGTCGAAATCAAANAAACCTTCCTAATCGTTCTTGAATTTGTTGGTTTTCTTGCACGAATTTGTATTAGTTATTGATTAACCTTTGTGTTAATTCGTTTCTTTAACAGATTTGTGTCTCTTGGCTTCAAGTTAGGGTTTTTTTGATCGACTTTCATAACCGTTTAAACCTTAATCGTTTTCTCCCAACATATACCTCCTAATTCAGTGTAATCGTTCATCAATCTATATCTATTTGTTGCAAAGTTTTAGGATCGCTGTTGGAATTTATTGGAATCGATTCTTATCTCCTAAACCCTAAATCGTTTTTCTTTTTGGGGTTTAATTTTAACCGACTGCCTATTTAAGTCGTTTATTGATCTGATCATTCATTGTTATATTCTTTGTGCTTGAGCTTTAACGTTATACTTAATCCTAATTTAGGGTTTGGTTATTTGCATCAGTTTGGGGACGAAACCCTAATTGTTTATGGATTGTTTAATACGTGGATCTGGTTTGGGTTCTACCTGATTGTTCTATTTGATTGTGGGGTTATAAGAGAGATGGAGCAAGGTTTTCTCAACAAATCGACCAAGAACTCACTGCTGAATGATGGTAAATCAGAGTCGGTGTTGAGTGGTTTGGCTAGGCGTGTTAAGAATATTGATGGTAAAATATTGGGTAAACCGATGAAGCCATATCGTTGTGTTAAAGATAACGTGACTGGGCATGCGTGTAAACAAGTAAAGAACAATCAGGTTGAACCCAAACTGGTGCACTTATGCTTGCTGACAATGGTGTTTGTTGTATTGATGAATTTGACAAAATGGATATTAGAGATCAGGTAACCATCTTACTTTTGGAACCTAAATTGTTACATCTTTGTTCTGCATATGCAATATGTGAATGTACCACCATCTCATATTCATGTCAATTACAAAGGTCGCAATTCATGAGGCTATGGAACAACAAACAATCAGTATTGCAAAACCATGAATTTTGTCTGCTGCAAATCCCACAGGAGGCCGTTATGACAAGTCTAAACCATTCAAGGTAAGCAATTTAGATTGTGGTAAAAAGGCTTGATTCTATCACACTTTTTTTTTCTTTTTCTAGTTTTTCTTATTACTAAAGTGTCAATTTGGTTAAAAAAAATATCATCTATTTGTATTCATAAAATAGTTTAAGAAGTTAATTCTAAATTATAAATAAAACATGTTTGGCCAGTTGGAGATAAAACATAACTCAATCAACACATTCAAAAGTTAACGGGTTGAAATTGCCACCTGTTCTCTAAATCATTGATGATCAATTACTACTTGCCTACTCGGATACACTAACAAATTGAAATCATTTTGCAGTACATCGTTGCTCTTCCTCCTGCCATCCTTTCAAGGTTTGACCTGGTATATGTCATGATTGATGACCCTGATGATACGACAGATTTCCATATTGCCTCTCACTTTGAGGGTGTGCATCAAAAGCGTGAAGAAGCAGTTTCTCCTACATTTACGACTGCCCAATTGAAATGTTACATTGCAGTTGCCAAATCTAAGAAGCCAAAGGTTAGATCATGTTTCTTACTTATAATCTTACCAGAGGTAGCAAACGTGCTGGCTGGATAACAGGTTTGGGTTGACGTGGGTCTAATGTGGGCTGGAATAACGATGGATTTCTTTTTTAAACTAGAAGTTGGTTTAATCAATAATGAATGTGCCCAGTATGAGCATTTAAAGTACATCATTTACAGTAACATTTTGAAATTTTGAGTGATATATGAAATTGTATGCATGTTTAATACACTTTGGCATGCTATTGATTGGTGCTGCCCATTTGACCAGTTCCCATTTTGACTGAATATTTTATCTGACTTGTTTCAGATCTCATAAACACTAAATGGCTAAATCTTACCATCAATTTGCACCTTTTTTTTCATAATGTTGATTTTTAATCATCAAGTTCCTTGGTCTGACAGTTTTGAATTAATGCAGAGGCCAGAAAGGTGATACAGTTGCGTACCGCATGACAGTCAGGCAATTGGAAGCTCTTATCAGACTCAGAGGCAATTGCCACATGTCACCTGGATGATGAGGTTTTTTTTTAAGCAATACAATTTAACTTGCAACATTATCATATTTGAGACTTGCATGGTGAATTGGCTCTAAATTGTGTATTGTGTTTCAGGTCCAACCAAGGCATGCTCGTCTAGCAACAAGACTCCTAAAAACATCAGTAATCAGGCATGTTTAGTTTGTTGATAGTTGTAAAATAGCCTGCTAAAAAATGTCATTAATTATGTATATGAAACTGCAGTGTGGAATCAACTGAGATTGATTTGACCGAGTTCCAAGATGATATTCAGGAAGAGAATCAAGAAGATGGTGATATTGGTCAATGAGCACCCAAGTGGTGAAGCTCAACCTAGTGGTGCAGACGCTGATATGACCAATGAGCACCCAGGTTGGTCTTTATCTATCTTGGCAAACTAGTCTATATTGGCCCATTTACATATTATTGGGTTAACTTGCATTGTGGTTTATCTCAAACGGTTTGGTCTAATAGAATAAGTTAGCTAACGCATGCAATGCATGCAAATTTCTGAATTTTTGGAAAATTGTTGTTGGAACATTATTGTGTATGTTATCATAACGAGCGCGTTAATATTTTTGAAAAAAATGGACAATAAAGTGTCTGGGTCAACCCGTACTAAAGAGTAACCTGTTTAAACCTAATAATCTGCATGCCTGCCCATCCAGCCACCTCTATTACTATTAGTATATCTGGAATTTTGTTTTCATTCAATGCTGAGACTGATTGTCTTGCACAGAAAACGCAGAGGTGCCTGGAGCTAAGAAGCTTGTTATAACAGATGAGTACTTTCAGCAGTTGACTCAAGCTCTTGTGATGCGTCTTAGACAACATTAAATGCTAGAACATCAATTTTGGCTGCTGCAAATCCCACAGGAGGCTGTTACGACAAGTCTAAACCATTGAAGGTAAGCAATTTAGATTGTGCTTAATACTGACTCTAAACTTGCTAGTGGGCTTGATTATATCACACTTTTGTGTCTAGTTTTTCATATTACTAAAGTGTCAATTTGGTTAAAAAAATATCATCTATTTGTATTCATAAAATAGTTTAAGAAGTTAATTCGAAATTCTAAATAATACATGTTTGCAACGCGGTACTATAAATAAAACTGAGCTATTTATGTGCAATATGATGCTATTTACAGTCACTTTAAATTATTGAAGTTTGTTTTATGTAAGTTGTTATGGTGGTCGAAGTGACTTTTATTGGAAGTTATCAAAATTTAAGAGATCTTCTTTTCCATGCATGAGTCACTATTTTCTCTTGTGTGTGTGTGTGTGTGTGTGTGCATTTTTTATTATTTTTTTCCTTTTGTGAGTTGAAAATAAATAAATCATAATAGAAGAGGAGATAAAATATAAGTGAAGCTGCTTAGTCATGGTTTGTGGATGTTTTGCATTTAAATGGTTCATTTTTGTATGGTCAACAGGGTAGATATTTGCTTGCTGCTGTTAGCGGGAGAGTTTTAGCTCGCTCATTTCATGCAGTTCTCAACGTCGGCATAGAGATGATCAAACAAGCACTTGGCAGTGGAGATGTTACTAATTCTGAATTGACATGGAACCGTATGCAGCTATCAGTGATGCTGGAACACATGCAGGCTCATGTGGCTCCAACTGATGTTGATCCCGGGGCTGGACTTCAGTGGTTACCAAAGATTCGTAGAAGCTCTCCAAAAGTTAAGCGTACTGGGGCTCTACTTGAAAGAGTGTTTATGCCATGTGATATGTTCTTCCGCTACACCAGGCA
>LBNU01009389.1:154116-189875 GCA_014162995.1 Artemisia annua | reverse complement strand
TTTGCATCGTCACCCGGTAAACCGTGGAACTGACACGAATTCTGGACTTGCTGGATCATGTGGTGCTTGAGTCCAAAATCCGTGGAACTGATAGTGAGTGGTGCAATGGGTCATCCCCTCCCCTGCATAGTAGGCTGACACAGCTCCTCCATCGTTCGGAGATCAGGAGCTGCATCCCCAGTTTCAGATTTGGGAGGGGGTGGAGGGGGTGGTGGGTCATCGTCAGGCATATTAACGGGTATTTCTTCAGCCACAAGCAATTCAGCTATGCTCTTTTGACGATTCCTTCTAGAGTGGGAACGAGTGCGCATGCACTAAAAATATTCACAAGTAAAACAAGACCGAGGCAAAACAACAGTGAACTTAAACCAATAACCACAGTGTGACTGGCTTCTTTGAAAAAGGTACACCAATCACAAGAGTACAATGGCAAGTTTTAATCTTATGTTTGGGAACTTATTAATGGTCATACACCCAGTTGGGTTGTATTCTGCCTTGATTTGCGGTGGTAATATTTTACGTATTTATTTAACAATAAAACAAATGTTTTTGGCTTTTTGGGGTGTGTGTGAAAAAACTTGGAAATTATTTTTGGAATCGATTCGTTAACCGAAATCGTTCCTTTAAGACTACTCACAGGTTGGCAGGAGAGAAGAATGGATCTCTCTTCGGTTCGCAATTTAATGTCTGAACCTCCGTATTCCAACTGTATAGGTTGTAATCTTAAAGAATCGAAGTAATTTAACTTCACGATTTGTTTTGTTGTTTATGATTTTTTTTTGGTGTTGTTAACACTTTAGGAAAAGTGTTAATGAACTTTTTGATATGATTAAGATTTTTACAAAAAATTTACAAGTGATGTGATTTGTACAAGGAGGGTTTTGAAAAATCACTAAACCTAAACGTTTTTAAAACACGCAACAACCTCCCCGGCAGCGGCGCCAAAATTTTAACTCGTCTCAGAACCAACAGGTATTGCCACACAAGCTAGCCACTTGTGAATGGCTAACCGTAACAAATAAACCCTGAAAGCTTGAGACGAGGTGCAATGAAATCCTGGAGAGTATAGTGTTTCCCTGGGTCGTTAAAGTCCCAACGAGGCTGAAATTGTGTTATGGAAAACGTTTTGAGGAGAAGTGATTTAGGAACAGTAACCAGAATAAAGATTATGATTGGTTTTACACTAATGATTGCTTGGAATTGATAAGGAAATTGCACAATAACAGATATGACAAATATATAACACAAAATGCAATTAAGTAAAGTACAGGGACTAAAAGTGACAACTTCTAAACTACAGGGACTAAAAATGACAAGTTCCAAACTTTGGGGTGAAAAATGAAAATTTTGAAACTTTTAATATAAAGAAAATTAAAATCTAAAAAGAAAATATTTTATTAATATTATATTAATTTAATATTAATAATTTAATATAAACTACTTTAATTAACTTAAAAATCTATTTAAACTAATTCTAAAAAGATTTCTAATACAAATTTAACTTAGAAAATTACAAAATTATTTTCTAAAAACCTAAAATGACTTAAAATGTTTATAAAAATTAAAAAGAAATATTTTTGTCTTTTTATAGGTTTTTTATAAATTAAAAACTTAATTAATATTTAAAACCTAAATAAACTATTTTAAAAGGAAAAAATGAGAAAATGAAATAGGAAAATTATAAAATTAATTTTTACAGATTCTAATTAATGTGACAAAGCTAGAAAAATTATAAAAATGAAAATCAGATTAGAATTTAACAACTATTTTAATTTATTTTTGGTTTTTCCAATTAAACTATTTCAATTAAGATTAAATCTAATAATTACCAACTTAACAGTAAAAACTCTAGAAAAATTATAATATATCACTTTTGTGAGTTTTTCTTTGTTTTTTTTGGCAATGATACTGGAGAGGGGAGTATCTTAGAATTCATAAAAGTTCATATATATTACCATATTAATTAGCATATCTATCTCTATATTTGTATGATTCTTCGAATGTGTATTCTTTCAAATAATAATCTTTATCTTTTTTTAACTATCTTGTCACACAAGACAAATTAATAATGAATCCATAAGAGATCATAACAAGGAGTGATTTGCATGGTATTACTAGAGGTAAATATTTACCAACCTTCACAATTTATATAATGAAATTATATAAACCCTCTCCAATTTTAAATGTAATTAAAGCATGTCTAAATATCATCATGTCTAAAATGTGTCAAAAGAATATTGAGACATGGATTGATATTTAGCTTTTCTCTAAACATATGTCTCAAGCCTCTAATGTTGGAGACTTGGAGTATTATTCTTCTCTAAGTAATATGCAAATTGCTAAATGAGTAATGACTAATTAGAATACGACCAAACAATGTTTTTAACTCGTATGTTTAATATAGAAAAATTGAGTACACATGACAATAGTTTTTCCCTTTATGTTGAATTTATCATGTGTACTCATTATCATAGTTTAAGTTGACATATAACATTTTGTTTTCTTAAAAAAAACATCTTATAGTTTTAATGTTATCATATCTCTTTCATTTGGGTCGTGTTATAACGATGTAAAAAAGATAAAAGTAAATTTATGTCAGAGTACATCTTTGTTACATTGTTTAACATTTAACAAAGTAACTCCAAATTTGGGTTCGAGCTTTTTCCATTTCCTAACAGTCAACCACACACTCGACCACACCGAATGATAAGAACAACAAATAAAGACGCGGATTTGCATTTTAATCCAGTTTTGTTGGTCGATAAAATTTATATTCTCATTTTGTTTCTGCATATCAATGCAACACAACTGAGATATTGACTATTATCTTTCACTTTCCATAAGCATATGTTTGACAGTAAATCATCTGGCCATAGTTTCATATCTTGGTATATGTAAATATCACAGTAATAATCATAATGCAGTTCTAACATATCAAACAAGGAAAAAGATACCGGTCATTGCATACTAAAAATTCTTAATAAAAAAATATCGACAAAATTCCATTCACAACAAAGATGCATTCTGGAGGAATAATCTCTTTTTTGCTATTGCAGATCAGGAAAAATGAACATTTTTATGTCAAAGTATACAGTAACATTAGCTGATGTCTACAAACAGTTCCTGGATTAACGTAAAACATAATCATATTCGCAATATGGGTACCTTACATTACAAAGGGTTTATAATCTGAATGGCTAATTCAGGGGATATAGGCACCCAAAACAGGGCAAAGCTATCCTCGAGAGTTAGATCGACTCAAATGACCAATATCCGAGATTTAATGATCTAGGCTGACGATAAGTGTTAACAGGGTATGCAATATTAATTTGTGTTCCAACAAACAGAAATGGAACTTTTGGAACAAGGTGCGTTTTAACATCAAGCCACCAGTGAAAGACACCTTATGTAATTAAGCTATGCTTCTATTACACACTTGGATCAATCATAGAAGTAGACTGGTTAATCTAAATTTGTTAACTTGGATCACAGATCAAAAGCAATTGTAGAAATCATATGCAACTCATTAGCTTCTTGCTAGTTAATCTTTATATATCTTTCAGCTGATTCGAAAAAAATAAAAATTGATAAGATTATATACGTATAGTGGACATGTTTCATGGCATGAGTCTATATATTCGCCTCCCAAGCACTATCAAGGCTAACTGTGCCACAGGATGACTGGTACAGCATTAAAGATTCATAAGCATAAAGTGCAAGAGAACAATGGCCATCATTTCCTTATCTACAATGGAACATAATTTTTTTCTGATTCCTTGAAATCATATACACTTGTGAACTACACCAAGGAAAGCATATGATATCCACACGAATTTGTTCCATACACAGAATACATGGTTTCTTACCTGCATTTACATAATTTTTGGTATGCATATTGCTCCAACACACCTTCAACTTCACGTTATCAAGGCAAAGGTTCTTGTGAATCTCCCAATCGTGACAAATGAAGATATGCATCTGTTCCTGTAACACAACACGCACTATCATCTTTAAGTACAACAAATCTAACCATTTTCAGTGTCTATACGGTGTGAAAACCGATATTAATTTGTAGGTGGTTGATGCTTATTATATGGATCGATAAATATACCATAGCCTTCCATGGAGATGATCTGCAGATCCCCGCCAAAATATCGAGCATACAAGCGGCTGATAGGGAGCCCATATCCATAACCAGCCATAGTGACCACATCTGCACCAGCTCCATCATCTAATCGCTCATTAATTGGATTATCAGCAGTACTGTAGAGATATGTGAATATCTTCGGCAGACCACTTCTTGGTATTCCACCGCCTTCATCTGAGACCTGCTCATAAAACAAACGCAATGTTTTCATCAATACAAAATACGAAACAGCCTCAAATCTAAAAAAAAAGGAAACATATTTAAAACATGCCTTAATTGTAACATCTTCTTCCCCGTCAGCTACTACTATACGTATAGGAGGTGCAACTTTGTCTGAATCCATATACCGTTCTTGGACTGCACGTAATGAATTTTTAACCAACTCAAACACCATCATATGCAAGTGTGTCGGCATGTATCTGCCCAAACAAAATAATAATAATAATAAGTATTATATCTTATTTATCAATAAATAAATCAGCGGAAAAGCACAAAAACTTACGCAAATGTGAAACTAGGATCACCATAGATATTAATTTCAGGTGCACTGCCATACTCTCGTAAACAAACATAACGGGCATCCTCACTCGCATCTTTTGCGACTTGTGTTGGAGACAATTTTGTATGAATATAACCAATGCGATTTGGTGGGGGGTTAGGATCATGCACCTCCACATGTTGCCCTGAGTTTGAAGCATAAGAACAAGTTTAACATATGTTTTATATGCTATTAATTACAAAGTCAGATAAACAAGGTTTGATGCTAACCTATTAGCATACGTATTCCAATTCTTGACATATAGAAACGATCTAGGAACTGGTGAACTTCATCAAAATCCTCATAATCAAGCTTTGGGTCAAGACTTTTCTTCAACTGTTGAACTCCCAAAGCCATGGCAGGGACGACGTTATTGTGTCTTACCTTGATCATCTTAATCATTTGTGTAAACTCTTTTTCATCATTAATGTCCTTGATTTCAGGGAATGATCTAAGGTCACGAAATGAATCCAGGTACCAATCTCGCACCTTACAATTAGAATTACACAATAAGACCATGACAACGATTTCATAAGACATTCAACTGGCACTCAAAACAGTAAATATATACAGTTATACAAACTTTGAAGCATATCCCACGAGGACTTCAGGGGTGAAATTGCTTATAAATTGTGTTTTAACACAAATCAGATAAACAGTTCAAGGGTGTTTGGGATTGCTTATAGAAACTACTTATGATTAAAATAAGATGTTACAAATTAAGCGACATANTTGCATCTTTTGCGACTTGTGTTGGAGACAATTTTGTATGAATATAACCAATGCGATTTGGTGGGGGGTTAGGATCATGCACCTCCACATGTTGCCCTGAGTTTGAAGCATAAGAACAAGTTTAACATATGTTTTATATGCTATTAATTACAAAGTCAGATAAACAAGGTTTGATGCTAACCTATTAGCATACGTATTCCAATTCTTGACATATAGAAACGATCTAGGAACTGGTGAACTTCATCAAAATCCTCATAATCAAGCTTTGGGTCAAGACTTTTCTTCAACTGTTGAACTCCCAAAGCCATGGCAGGGACGACGTTATTGTGTCTTACCTTGATCATCTTAATCATTTGTGTAAACTCTTTTTCATCATTAATGTCCTTGATTTCAGGGAATGATCTAAGGTCACGAAATGAATCCAGGTACCAATCTCGCACCTTACAATTAGAATTACACAATAAGACCATGACAACGATTTCGTAAGACATTCAACTGGCACTCAAAACAGTAAATATATACAGTTATACAAACTTTGAAGCATATCCCACGAGGACTTCAGGGGTGAAATTGCTTATAAATTGTGTTTTAACATAAATCAGATAAAAGGTTCAAGGGTGTTTGGGATTGCTTATAGAAACTACTTATGATTAAAATAAGATGTTATAAATTAAGCGACTTAAAACTAATTATTTAAAACAACTTGCTTTATAAAAGCCATAAGCATTTAACCTTTAACCAACATATTGAGTGCAACAACAATTTCATAAAACCTTCAACTCGCACTCAAATTACCAAGCATAAGACCAGTAGACCTGTTATACAAAGTTTGAAGCAGGCCGTAAGAGTTAGGGGCGTTTTAAGGATTGCTTATAAAAACTGCTTATGTGTATGCAGATACAGTAAATGTACAGTTTGTTTTAAGTTTTTGTGATTCTTTATCTGATTGTTTATGTGACATTAGTTGCTTTGAATAAGAAACGTGAAACTCGTATTCAAAAGTCAACACAACTTGATATGATGCCGAGTATGTATATGCAACCCAAGCAGTCCGAAACATAGCCAATTTATTTAGTGTAAAACATAGACATTATCATCATTTGGGTCAAATTCTTGCTATTTATTTATTCATTTGTATCTTCTGATGTCTGTGCTATCAAGGTTGAAGTGTTCTTGCTCCCTAGTTTATGGCCAAACAGTTTTCAAACTATAACCATTTAATTATTCTCTTCTCTTTTCGCCCATGCAAAGAGGTAAGATCCAAATAGTCCATAAACAATACCAAAATTTTATAAGGGAGTGTTTGGGATTGCATGTTGTAGACTTGTACTTTCCCGAAATAACAGATACACCACAGCTCTCAAATGATTATTCAAAACTGCTTATTTTCACCATCAAATAATCAAATAAAGCATACAAACAGCTTTAACAAGTAATTAGTAACCCCAAACACCCCTAAATCACATAATATTGCATGTTCATTAAACATACAAAATTCCCATTTTTAGAAAGAAAAACAAACCCGCATAAACTAATCCAAACAAAACCCATATAATCAAATTCCACAAAATCATAAAAAATCTATTAAAAAAAAACAGTAACAAGTAACCCCAAACACCCTAAATCACATATGACTGCATGTTCCTTAAACACACAAAAAATTCCCATTTTTAGAAAGAAAAACAAACCCACATCACATAAACAAATCCAAACAAAACCCATAAAACCAAATTCCAAGAAAATCATAAAAAATTCTATAAAAAAACTTACTTTAAGAACAGCAGGTTTATTGGACAAACCAAAAGGAAGAGAATCAAGCTCAACAGCACGTCTAGCAATCCTTATAGGAAGCTCTTTATGAAGAAACTGAGCAGCAATGATCATGTTTCTATCAGATGGAACTGACCCAAATTCCAACATGTACCTTAAACTCACTCCTGTTTGTTTCATATCACCATATTTATGTACCTCTTCTATAAACCTTTCACATGCTTTCTTTGTTGCCATGGTTTTTAAGGGATTTCAAGATGTGTCTCTCACAATTTATATGAAAGAGGGTTTGTTTTTCATGACATATGTTGTTGATGTGTTGATGTGTTCATGTGTTCCAACATGTCATTTGATGAGGATGTATGGGCGATATGTTTGGGGGAATTTAATAAAGATTGGTCTTTTTATATCTCAATCAAATAGTACTTTGTTGGTTTGTGTCAAGTTGTACACACTTGTTGTCAGATTCATTGTTTTCTTGTAAAATTGAAGAATTGTTCCTAAAAAAAGGGTCACAATGGTAAATCTTAGAAGGGATTGTCTAACCAATGCCCTAAGGGCATTGGTTAAGAAAGGTATGGACCCACAAAAAAGGACTAAAAAATTGTTTTCTAATTTAAAAAGTGTACTTTGTGTGTGGGGCCTCGAGTCATTTTATGAAGGTCCATGCTTTCTTAACCAATGCCCTTAGGGCATTGGTTAGACAATCCCATCTTAGAAATAATATTTTGAGTAAATTACATAAAGGTCACTATGGTTTGTCCATTTTTTCACATTTAGTCACTGAACTTTTTTTTTGACATACATGGTCACTGAAGTTTCAAATCATTACAGATTCAGTCCATTTCGTTACATAAATGGTCATTGAAGTTTCAAACCACAGTGACCATTTATGTAACAAAATTGAAACCTTAATGACTGAATCTGTAACGATTTAAAACCTTAATGACTGACATTGTCAAAAAAAAAGTTCAGTGACTAAATGTGAAAAAATGGACAAACCACAGTGACCATTTATGTAATTTACTCTAATATTTTTTCACTTACTATTACTAGGAGTGTTTATCAGTAATATTTTAAAAGTCATTACTATATATATAATGTATGGGCAAATACGACACATGGAATGTCGTTTTGGGCTTTTGATTTTTGGGCCCGGTCCTTTGCTATTGTCCAACCCCGGTGTCTTAGCCCTTTAACGTGTTTTATAACATTCTTTTGTGTTTACGAGGCCACCGCTTGGATAGTCATTGTCATCTTCGCTTCCCTCTGTTTTTGGACCGTCTACTGTTAGCGATGAAAGTTATCAACGTTTTTCGTGGCGTGTAGTATTTTAGGCTTCTCAAGTCCGCTGTACGTGTCTTTGTACTAGGTAATACTTGGTTGTTTCACTCCTCGGGTAGTTTCTTGCTTTTCTTTTTGGTATACTATTGATATATGAATCGATCTTCTTTGTTGTCAAGCTGTTTTTTGATGTTTGCTGTGTTGTAATTCTAAATATGAGAGTTAAAAGTAAGGCTGTGCGTAGACATAGTAGTGACCAAACGTTAGAGGGGGGCGTATNGTAATCTTGACCATTGGATGCTCTGAGATTAATCCTAGCCCTTGATTGAGATTTTGGCGCCAAAATTGTAAACAGGGTTAACTGATTTTTAATTGCAATTTGGGGGGAGCATTTAATGCTGAGGTGAGGGGTGGAAGATGGTGGGATGGGCGGTGGAGATGTGATGGGCAAGTTGGGTTGGAGGGGGGGATGAATACCAGGGTGGTTTTGTGGTTTTGCAGTGGGAGGGAAAGGGAGAGGGTAACAGTGGTTTTGGGTTTGACCCTGGTTTGACCACGGGGTATAACTAAGGGTGGGTTATTTTTGGGTTTTGGGCTGGTGGATTTGGGCCAAGGCAAAGAAAACAGACCAAAGGGATGGGGTGGATTGGGTTATGGATTAAGGGTTTGGATTTTTGGGATTTAAGGATCCGTTTGGTTTATAATAAATCACAAGGACCATTTTTGTAATTTCTGAAAAGTTAAGGGGTTGGTTTTGTGATTTTTCCAAAGTTGTTTCAAGGTCCATTCTTGCCAAGGGTGAATAGTACAAGGACTGTATTTGATATTTCCATTTTTTAAAACTCCAGGGACCTGTTTTGACAACTTTCCAAACTTAAGGGACCAAACATGTAATTTTCCAAATTTTTACCATAAGGACCAATTTTTTCTTTGGTGAATAGTACAAGGTTTATTTTGGAATATTTTCACTTTAAAAATTCACCAAGGACCATTTTTGACATTTTTCAAACTTGGGGGACCAAAGTTGTAAATTTGTGATTTTTGATATTCAAAGGGTTTGTTTTGACAACTTATGAATCCCCAAGGACCTTTTATGATATTTTTCATGTTTTGAAATATTCAGGGACTAGTTTTGACAATTTGTGAAAGTTGAGGGACTGAAACTGCCAATTGTGCAAACTTTGTTTGTTTTTCATTTGTTTTCAAACATTTTGCATCTAGAACACATAAAACACACTTTTGGAATATTTTCACAATTTTGATGCATTATTTGGTGTTTTTGGATGTTTTGGCAGTTCAGATGATAGAAAAATGATGAGTATTTACACACTCATCAATAGCGAATTTGCAATGTAACTGTATATGGTCTTGGATGAAGTTTCAGAGATTGAGATTTGGTTATAATATTCGTTACAAACTGTTTGAAATCTTTAATTAGAACTTGAATTGCATGTTTTTGTGTTTTCGAATTATACAGTTATAGTTTTAAGGTGCTAATGAAAGTATTTCAAAAAATGTCTAAAAAAAACCGCTCGATTATCAACGACGTGAAACGACGCCCCGCCGCAACGCGGCGGCCCGTCGCCCACCTCGTATATATAATGTATGGGCAAATACGACACATGGAATGTCGTTTTGGGCTTTTGATTTTTGGGCCCGGTCCTTTGCTATTGTCCAACCCCGGTGTCTTAGCCCTTTAACGTGTTTTATAACATTCTTTTGTGTTTACGAGGCCACCGCTTGGATAGTCATTGTCATCTTCCCTTCCCTATGTTTTTGGACCGTCTACTGTTAGCGATGAAAGTTATCAACGTTTTTCGTGGCGTGTAGTATTTTAGGCTTCTCAAGTCCGCTGTACGTGTCTTTGTACTAGGTAATACTTGGTTGTTTCACTCCTCGGGTAGTTTCTTGCTTTTCTTTTTGGTATACTATTGATATATGAATCGATCTTCTTTGTTGTCAAGCTGTTTTTTGATGTTTGCTGTGTTGTAATTCTAAATATGAGAGTTAAAAGTAAGGCTGTGCGTAGACATAGTAAACGTTAGAGGGGGGCGTGTCTGTTGGGACTTAAACCAGTGTCGGTCCACTTGGTTCTGCTAATGATCTTAACAGTTGTCCAGTCAATAGTACGGTGCTTCAGGGTTCCATTGATGATGGTCGTTTGTTGGTTTCTGATAATGGTAACTGGGTGGGTACGTTGGATGTTCCTGGTGGTTTGGGTACGTTTATGGATGTGGATCATGGGTTGCACTGTCTCAACGCTGATGTTTATACGGATGTTTCTGTGAGGCCGTCGAGTGGTATTACTATTAACGAACCTCATTCGTTTGGCGTGACGGTTACGAATACCCGTCGTCAGTTTACAATCGATGTAGACGCTACTGGAAAGGGAAAGAGGAAGCTGGATGATGTGCCAACGCCCCTGCATGATGGTATTATATATTCCTTTTTCGTACTTCATTGTGCGTATGTATGCTACATGTTTTTGCCGTTTGCCTTATACTTTGTTAGTCTTTCCGTAGAACGAATTATCACATGTGCAATTGAATTGAACCAGGGCACAAACTTTAGGCATGTTCAAAAGTTTCATGTCGATTGGTAAACAGCCTATGAGTTGCTTTTTTACAACAGTTTTGTAGTCACTCTACACGAAAGTACTTGACCAGGATCATCTTTAGCTACAGTAGCTGTATTTTCATATCATAGAGATACAATATGAACATGGGCATATACCACCCATTTATATGTAGTATTATAGAACTTGCGAACAAAATCTTTACTTTTATATAAAATGTGAGTGGCATCAACCTGTAACATTTTCAAAGCGGCACAAAATTAAGCTTCCACTTACAACTAATACAATGCTTCCTATAGGGTCATAAGTCACAACCATATTACCTAAAAACAATCGAACTAAACTAATAACCATCATTTAGTTGTGATATTATTCTGGGTAATGTGGACACCTGTGAGTTCGCAACTTTTGTACTCTCAGGAGAAGATTTAATCTTTAGCTTCTGTATTATGTCTTTAACTGCCTGTAATTTCGTCTTCCATTAATATGCAATAGCCTCTCGCCATATATAAAGCATATACTATCAATGGGTTTAGTCACATGTTCCTTGCAGAGGAACCTAATTAGAGTGAGTAGCTATGTCGCACAATGGTAAATGACTACGATAAAAACTTCAAGCCTTAAGGAATGATCCATGAGGTTTTCCCTCTAATAATCCCTTCCAATACAGAAAGAAAATGCACTTGCGCACCATCATGTTGTTAACAAAAATCTGATCATTGTTTGTCATTTTATGGTTTTTTAGCTTATGCACAAGCTAAGGTCTATGCAACATTAAGATATCATGAAATTTCTCACTAGCGTAAGATATACATAAATGATACAGAAATAAGCTCCAACCCACCTCCAAATATTATATGTTCCGCTGAAAAGTCCCCTTCTAATGGCACTTCTCCCTGAATTTATTAAGAAAAAACATATAATTACTGACTTATTATATTTCATCTTTTAACGTTCCAATAGCGTTATATGCCCAAGACCTTATGAAAATGAAAATGCCAAGTCTTATATCTTTTTCATTATTTTCATTGTGAAAACCAAACATATAATCAGTTGAAACAGGATGTTATCAATATTATTTCAATTTTAGACTTTCATTAAAACCAAATATGTTTATACGGAAATGTAAACGACTTGAATAAAATTTCAAAACAAAAGATCAAAAATCATTCACTCTCTTCTGACCATGTAATTAGAAGACTGTGTTGAGTAATATAGCAGATTATGCATATCTTATAGATATAAACATCTTTCGACTGGGGGACGGACCATAACAGTAAGGGAAAGGAACTTACAGCAAAACCAATAGTTTTAGTCCAAGATCCACCCAAGTAGGACGAATCACTGCTACATACCAAGTGTGTGTCGTGAAAAGAAGAGAAATCTAGCACCTGCACAACATCTTTCCCACCAACCATATGTTTTCCAGCCAAAATCCTCAGCAAAGTAGTTTTCCCTGTCAAGATACAGGGTAAGTGTCGTAGACTTATACAGTGTCTCTCTTTTAGTTGTAATGTTGCGATAACAAATCATTTGCAAGTTTAGACCAGTAGCCATCTTCTGTACAATTCCGTGCATATTTGAAGCTACAATGTGGATGCCCTATTGCCCTTAAGCCATTATAACAGTTGTCCCCTGGTAATTGTAAACTTTTACATTGACTATCATCCTGAAAATATATGTGCATTTAAATACTTTCTTCTTATTGGTAGTTTATTTTTATAGTTTTCAGTACTGATCTGAACAAAGCTATTTGTAAAGAGCCTTGGAGTTTAAATCGGTTGAGCTATGACATGAGATTGGCTTATTGATACCGCTTAATATAATCAACAATGAACATCATGACAAACCTGACGATGAAGATGCTTTTGGTAATTAGATTTTTTGTTTTCTTATTTCTCTTATACTTCAAAAAAATTATCTGATAACGGACTTTTAATTTCTAGATGATACCATGCTAGCGGGTAGACGGCTACCTCCCGAATGTAGATGTTGAACTTCATACAGATTATGGTGGTCATGTAGTGAAACGGGGTCCCACCCATCGGAAAGAAAGTGCATATGAATGTTGTAAGGCGTGTATCAATCAAGCTAATGCTTCAAGCGTGGATCAAATGAAATGTAATATATGGATTTATTGCCCTGCTCAAGGTGGATGCCATTCTCCGGATATATACCAACACAAACTTAAAGAATGCTGGCTGAAATATGTAAGTTTATTGTCATTTGTTGTTGAGTTAGTAAAATGAACCGGTCGGGCAGGTTGGGTAACAGGAATATGGGTAATATTTGGTGCACACCAAGTTGGGTTGACTCAAAACTATTTTTGTCCGAATTCATTTAGGCCTGTATATAAGTAACATTATGTCCTGGATATGATTTCAGTTATAAGTATCGGAAGAACTGATGTCACAGTTTGCTTTAAGTTGAAATGTTGAATAACATTTTCATGTTTGTTTAAGCTAGAATTTAGTCATGCTTCTTAAAATACCTTATGGTACTGAGTATTAAAATATAGCTCATAAACCCATTGAATAACTATACACAAGCAGGTCGTGTTAATCGGATTTTGAGAATAGAAAATCTTACCTGATACTTGATACTAATAAGCTTTGGGTATCTCTGGTACAGGCGTATTCAGCTTCAGGTATTGCAGGTCGATTAACCCAAAAAGATGGGCAGTATCGCTGGTCAGGTTCGCCTCATCTAGGGTCAATATTGCGTTGCTAAAACAAGTTTGACGCCCAAGGATTATAACTTGAAAAAGCTATTAAAAACGAGGTAGCTTATGATTTTGTGAACATATATTTTTTTTTACTATGTAAAAGTTTAGTTCTTTTAATAGGTGCATGGAAACTAATAAGTGCAATTGATTTGTTGGTGATAATGCAAGTTTTGTGAACTATTAAATGAACCTGTAGACGAAAGCGACCCTGATTTGGATGAACCTGAAGTGGATCATTTGTTGCACACGGCTGAAACCATTAGGAAAGACTATCCAAATGAAGATTAAATTCACTGGACTTTCGATGGTGTAATATATACATATCAGCCAGCTATGATTCACTGGCTTTTCGATGGTGTAATATATACATATCAACATCATATACATCTATTTCGCAATCAGATTTAATGTTCAAATAGTGGCGCCCCGCCGCAACGTGGCGGTCGACGCCCACCTCGTTTGAATCAAATTGCAAGTGATTTACCACCAAGCTAAAACACCACTTGTGCATACAATTACATATATAGTTATATTGACAAATTGCCTATTTAGTTTATGAATAGTAAACTTTGGTCCATGATCAGGGTCGGCTTCGGGCATGTACAAAGTGGTCAACTGCACAGGGCGCAATATCGGCCCCAAAATCTGTCCACTTTCTAATGTAATGTGCAACCAAAGTTGTGAGTTTTATTTTGTGCGGTAGTGAAACGCGAGGGAATATAAATAAATAGAATCATGATTACTTGGAATTTCAAATGTAGAATTAAAATCATCTTTACTAAAAAATTGTCTTAATTCTAGATTTATCTCCCTTCTAATAATTGACGTATAAATGTTAAGAGAGAGAGAGAGAGAGAGAGAGAGAGAGAGAGAGAGAGAGCGCTAATTGATAGGCGATCTACATCAATTATCTAGTTACCAGGTAATACTTTTTTATGTCTTCGGTTCATTTATTTGTTTTTATATAGCTAAGTAGAATTGTTAGTATTTGTCATCCAATGTTATATATAAATATATAATTAGGCTTTTAAAGTAGAAGTTTGCTAGAGTTTGGTAGGATTTGATGTTATCAAATTAATATATGATCGCAAGTGTTAATAGATTAATTCGTTAACATCTTAGATTCTAAGGGTGTTGGCAACTCAACACTCGGAGTCATGGGAGGATTCTCACTAACCAATCACAGAGTGCCATGTGGCAGGAGGATTCTGAAGACAAAACTGTTGGCAGTGGGAGGATTCTGGAGGATTCGGAATCATGCCTCAATTTTTTTCTTTATTATTATATTTGGCAACCCAACACTCTTTTGTCTCTTCCCATGATTCAGAGTCTTCACCAGGCTTCCGAAACCCATGATTCTAGAGTCTTGGGGGTTGGCGGCGTTGTTCACCGGCGTCCTCCAACCCAAGACGCTCCCATAATTCTTCGGTTGCCAAGACCCTAAGAATTGTAGGAGAGCAACACCAGAAAGTTACGCAGTGCGTGCCGCTTTTACACATGTGAGATGAAGGATAGTTGTCATCGTTGCAATATTGTTATTAGTTACGTTTGACAATTTTTCAAGTAATTATGACTTTTTTCATGTCTAGATTTTTCTTGTATCAATTTTTGTTGGGCACAGGGCTTCCGAAAATCATGGGACGACCCTGTCCATGATTATATAGTAATGAATATTTGAGTATACACGTATAAATCTTAAATCTTTTTGCTCCAACTTTGACTAGAAAGCTAGTTCCTTCGTAATTAAGTGATATAACTGAGAGTCTTTAGATTAAAATGTTGCGTTTTAAATTTAATTATTATATATTTTTTTGTTATTTTTCAAAAATGAAAAAGAGCAAGTAAATTACTACAAAGTCGACAAGTATGGGTCGCAATTTGACCCAACCGCACTTAGTTGGGTCAAGTTAGGATACTTGTGAATTTGAGATAGCCCTTAGTTGAGCACGCATGTCTTGTTAACATTTTGACAAAATTATACAAGAACCGAAGAACAAACATCTTAAAATTTATAAAATTTAGCCAAAAATAAAAATAAAATAAAAAATATTGTTAAAAGAAACCATTATTTACCATCTTGAATATAGTTAAAACGATGCAATAACTAAATTTTGACCCGAAAAGTTTGAAGCTTGTTTAAACGACTTCTTTTACCCGACCAAACCATGAACATCCTTGTTTATGCTATGAAAACCAAACGGTTAAAAGAAGTTTCTAATACTTTCAAAACCATATAAAACATTGCTCTCATTCATTTACTATTTAATTTCACTAGTTGTCATTCGTCAACATTTTTTTTTAAATGAAAAAAAAAAAAAAAAAATCCTTTAGACGAAAATGATCAACTTTAAAAGCTTCTATAAACTTACGGTTTGTTTGGTAAAAGTAGCTGGTGCTGTTGCTGATGCTGATGCTGATGCTGGTGCTGGTACTGAAAAAGATTATAAAAATAGATTATTTTTATAAGCTACATGAAGTAACTTTTGATTTTTAGAGATTATGGAAGATTATTTTTTTTATAATCTCTTATAAGTTATGTCTGCCAAACAAATATTATCTTTTAAGTAGCTTATTTTTTGAAAAAATAAGCATAATCTCTTCATAATCTTTTATAATCTGTTGCGCCAAAGACAACCTTAACCCACAAAAAATTCAAATTGTGTCCATTTGGGCAAATACCTTGAACTTCTTGGGCTTTCATGAGCCATCTTTAAAACAAAATACACGTCCAAATCCAATGGCCCAACAAAACCTATTGACATATAAAAATCGTGTCCAGACGGGTTAAAATCCGGGTCATTTCAAATACCCAAATCACGAGTCTTGAAATTGATGGCAGATGATGATCTATCTATAAAAACATCTTAAAATTGTTGTTAATTGTTAACACATCAGCAGCATAACATCATTTTTTTATAAGGTTAGACCTTGATATCTTTTACTATTTTTTGGTCTGAATTCTATTTGTCTTTTGTTTTTATGATTAGTGATGCACATAACCTGTTTGTTAAAATGCCTAACTTAGTTTTGCCCCCTTTGTTATATGTATTTTATGTTAATTAATGGTTATTGTATTTAGAGAATCATCCTTAACCATGAATACTAACACACTATTAAGTGTGTTTTTTAGGGATTATAACCCAAAACTAGTGTGAGCTAAGAAATGAAATGATTGCTCGTCGTGAACATCTGAGGTCCGAGCTTTAGTAAAATTCTCATAAGGATTTTTATCCAGTTTAATTATCAAGATTAATTAGTACCATTGAGAGAAGTGAACACGACTAGGTGAGTGTTCATCGAGAATGCTATATCAATGGTAAGAGTTCACCGGCATTGATTGAGCACTTGGAACAACTGATTAGATTATGAAGATTATGGATGACTAAAGCGATCAGTACTAATATTTCTGTGTTTGTTATGATTTAAAGTCAACAACTGAAACAAAGTTACCTAAACGAATGATTTAAGATTGAGATTTTTTTTTTTTTTTTTTTTTTTTTTTTTTTTGCTGGTTTTGTTAATCTTAACTAATTAAATAAGAGTTAGATTTAATTAATAGCAGTTAAATCGATTTACATAGATTAAGAGAAGTGAGATGTGCTCATTTAGATTTTACGCCTCCTAGATATGTGTATCTTGTGATGAAGTACAAATTGAAGAATTGATTCGTAAGTGATTCTAATTAGCGGCTTGGTTAAGCGTTTACATTCCCTCACCCTGTAACTATGGACAATGCCTATGTGATTGCTGCATCGGACACGAATAAGTAAGTTAAGAATGTCAACATGTAAGGTTTCCCTGCATGACTTTAGGGTGCCGAGTAACACTAGTGAGCCTTGGAGGCGTCCACATACTAACAGTGATCTAAAAAAATAAAGATAGATTGTCTACTATCACTTAAGACGCCCCTATGGTTATTATGCGATAGAGGAACCATGACGAATTTACTAATAACCCAACAATTCCACATGTGGATCTATACTTAAACAGACATACTGCCCTTCAAATCACCATTCAATATCTTACATATACACACATACCTAAGGTTTGTTACATCTAAGCAAATAGTACTTACTAATATCCTAACAAAAATAGAGGAACGAATGGAATGAATAATTTTTTATCCCTTTGCTTTCTGCCGAATGGAATGAATAGTTTGTATTTCTTTGCCTTCTGCCGAATAAATATATAATATGCCGGTTAGCTGCTTTGTTTCCTTTGTTTCCTTTTTTTTTTTTTTTTTTTTTTTTTTTTTTTTTTTTTTTTTTTTTTTTTTTTTTTTTTTTTTTTTTTTTTTTTTCTCTTTAGTAGGCTTTTCGTGTTAGATGGGCCGAGTTTAATTACCGTCCAAATATTTTGCATCTTTCTTGTCTTAGTGGCCTTTTGAATTAATTCGATCGGAGTTCGGATGAAGAAGTTATTGTCGAAGTGGTGAAGCAAGGTCGGCGCACGTCGTACATACGTTTATATCATCATAATAGCTTCGATATCTTTCATATTTCATCAAATGCTTCTTTTTATCTTACAAAAACACATATTAACCAAATAAGTAGCAATGATCACATATTTAATAGCTAAAATGGACCAAAATAAGAGGATTTAGAACTGGCAGTTTATAGATGAATTTCATGCTTTTAAATTTGAGGTCATTACTTATAAGTGTTTTATAAAAATGTAAGTAATAAACATTACTTATAAGTGTTTTATAAAAATGGTTTTGGTTTTATGTAAACTATTAACTAAACATGTTTAAGGATTTATTTGTTTAGTGAAATGAGTTAGTAAACTTTTGGCTCAAAGCTTTACGTATTTTATTTATCTTGTTAAAATGATTTTACATTTTGTTATCGACAAAACATTAGAAGATTGTAAAATATAAATAAACGTTTTTATGGTTTATTTGTATTAACACATCATTTGCATCTGTGTTTTCGAATTCGTCATTTAAATCTATGTTTTCAAATTCATCATTCTGATTGTCAATTTGGCTTGTATCAAGATAATTATCAGAAATATTTATTTGAGTTTCCTTAAAAAGTAAAATCGAATTTTCAACAAAGTTTATTTTTAAAGCTAAAATCATATCTAAATCAATAACCATCTCACCGGTGAAAAAGTTTGAATGGCTCTGATATCATTAGTATTAGCCGGTATATTGTGTCGATTCAAAATCGTTAAATCTAATATATTAGCTGATATACTATTATTATTATTATTATTATTATTGTTATTGTTAATGTTAGTGTTACTGTTACTACTACTATTCTTACTATTACTATTTTATTTAGGGATGTTTATCGGTTCGGTTATCCGGTTGTTCGGTTTATTCAGTTCGGTTTTTTTTTGGCAAAACCAAAAACCGAATCGAACCGAATACAAATTAGATTAAATCGAACTGAATAACCCAAATTACTTAATTTTAGTTATTTATTTATTAACTGTGTAGATTTTTAGAAAGAAAATTCAAGCTTAAAAAAATTATGTTTATATTATGAAAGAGTTTTAATGTTTTTTTGATATTGTGAATTTTGTTTTCGGTTCGATTCGGTTTTCATTTTTCCAAAACCATATCCAAACCGAAAACTGAATATTTAATTCGGTTCGGTTTTGGCAAATTTGAAATCGGTTATAAATTCGGTTCGATCTTTTTTCGGTTTGGTTCTATTTCGATTTTCAATTTTTGTGGGTGAAAACCAAATTTTTATTACTATTAGTACTACCATTATTATTATTACCAGTTTACCACTATCACTACTGCCGGTGAAACTTACCATGTTTTATCTTTAATTATCAAGTATTATTAAAAAGAATCATAGACATGACGTTTAAGTGGCTGACAAGAGAGACATCTGTATTACACTTGCTGATGAGTGGTGAATATAATACATGCACAACTGCACAAGTTAGTAGTATTAGATTAACAAAATAGAATAATGAAATCTGAAACCACAGCTTCATGTTATTGGGAACTCAATTTTTTTCATTCGCGCCTGTCAAAGATTAAAGATACAACACCAGAGGTAGAACCGGGTGTTTTACATTCACTATGAACATATGAAAAATACATAAATTATCCAGCTCTCATGCATTCATAATTTCAATAAAAAAAAAAAAGATAAATGAAGTTGGATCATATGCTCCTATGCACAATTGCGAAACATACAAACATTTGAAACTTATTTCATTGTCCAATGTATGCGTATCTTCTCGTTTTTCGCCTAGTTATGATCATATACTCCCCAGCATCGGCAATTGCATTGAACCACTTGACTTTTCTTGTTGACAACATGAGATAACCCATCACCAATCCAAGTAGTGTCCCACATCCATATCCCAACGCCACCACTTCCCACGTAAATCCACTTTCCTCATCACCTCCAGCTCCATCACTCTCAAGTTGTGGTTCTTGTGGATGCTCATTGCACTTTTTACGCAATTGAGGCCCACATAGATTTGGATTCCCTGCAAATGAGTTCCCTTCAAAGGTGTTGAACTGTTTTCCTTGTGGAATGCGCCCCGTTAGATGGTTTTGTGAGAGATTTAAGAACCCAAGAAACGTCAAGTCAGCAAGACTTTGAGGAATCTCACTTGTGAGTTGATTCCATGATAGGTCTAATGACTCGATTTCTGACAGCTTCCCAAGAGCATGAGGGATTGGACCCGTGAGTTTGTTGTGGGATAAGTCGAGTACCTTCAATGAGATAAGACTTCCAATGATGAACGGAATCTCGCTTTGAAATTTATTGTTTGAAAGATTAATAATTGTATAGGCAACAAAAAGCTGTGGAAAATCTTGCTCCACCCCTTTCATTGTAAGAATGAAAGAGTAAGGCTCGCCAGCCATGTGCAAATATTGTGGTATTGTGCTCTTTATCATCAAATTCTTCATGTCATCAAACTTTTGAAAATATTTTGCTGGGAGTTGGCCCACAAACCCATTATGAGATAAATCAATAACTTGCAGAGCTGGAAATGGGAATTCAATAGTCGAAGAAGGTACAATAGGACCATGAAACTTGTTTGATTTGAGGACAAGAACCTTTAGATTAGGAAGTTTTCCTAACCAGACAGGAAATGTGCCATTTAAGTGGTTGTTTCCCAAATCGAGTACTTTCAAGATTTGACAATTTGACAAGGAACTAGGCACCTGTCCTTGTAATTGATTTCCTTTCAAAATAATCCCCTCTAAATATGTACAATTCTCGGATACATTTGGAATGGCTCCTTGAAAACGATTTGTCCCGAGATCAACTAGTTGAAGCGACGATGTCGCTTTTTCAAAGCACTGTGGAATCACTCCGCCAAAGCTATTGTTGTGCAAATCTAGGAATTCTAGATTGCTCATGTTGCAAACTGATGAAGGGAATGGTCCTTCAATTTGGTTGGAGTGCAAATACAGTTCCAGTAGTTCATACCATTGGAACTGTGGCAAGCCTGTTATGCAATTATATGAAAGATTTACATAATACAACTCGTTACCTCCTATCTCGCCTGCCCAAAGAGGAATATGTCCATGAATTTCGTTGCTAGATAGATCTAATTCTTTAAGTTTTTGCATGGCTCGTAGTGACTTTGGAAACACCTTAAGCTTGCAACAAGCCAATTTTAGGAACCAAAAATCAGGGTTGACATAGTGATTGCCATTTTTGGTTGTAACAGAGAAACCGTTGTACGAGAGATCAAGATACTCAAGGTTGGTGAGGCTTGTTAACAAGGTATCCAATTCCCAATCACCTCTAAAATTGTTAAATGAGAGGTCTAGTGAGTGAGGTTGGTGAGTTGTTGAAATGTTTTCACAATGAGAACTTTATCAAGCACATCAATCTGGCCATGTAATTGATTGTTACGAAGGTTCAAATATTTTAATGATGGAAGAGAAAACAACTCAAAAGGTACTTCTCCACTGAACATGTTGTCACCCAAAGAGACAAATTCTAACGATGGAGAAGTAAACAACCAAGATGGCAATGTCCCATTAAGTTTGTTATTAGATAAATCCAGGGTAGTAAGGTGTGTTAGATTAACCATGATTTCCGAAGGGATATTGCCTATGAATTGGTTAAGTGACAAGAAGAGTGTTTCCAAATATTGGAATTCGAAAATGTAGTGGGGTAATTTTCCTTGCAATCCAGTGTATTGAAGATTTAGTAATTTCAAAGAAGAAGAGATGTTAAGGCTCCTAGGTAAAACTGAAGATATATTTACCCAACCAAGTGAAAGTTCTTCCAAATTTGTAAAATTTTGAATCATATAGATGAAAACATGAGGTTCAAGCTTCAAATCAGAGTTATAAGAGAGATCAAGAGAGACCAATTTATGAAGAAGCATGATATCTGTTGGGACTTGGCCAGAAAACCCACTCCGAGAGATGTGGAGATGTGTGAGACTATTTGAAAACCTTCCAATTTCAGGTGGAAGTTGGGAACCAGTAAAATCATTGTAAGCAAGGTTGAGACTTTGGAGATGAGGAAGGTTAAAGAGAGAGCTATTAGGATGGATGGTGCCTTTTAGCATTCCACAACTAATGTCAAGATCGATAATGTCACCGGTTGAGTGGTTGCAAGAAACGCCTTCCCAATTACAACAATCTACGCTTGTGTTCCAGTCCATCATTATTGGATAATAATCAGAACCATACAAATCTTGACAGTACCCACTTAGGCCACTATCTGTGTAATTGATGGAGTAAAGGTTATGTTTAAAGAGAAGCAAAGCTTCACTTTGTCCTGCTGAGCATTTATGATTCCTATTCAAAGAAGTGGAAGAAGAAAAAGTGGTGAAACATAAGAAATGATAAAATATGCAAAACAATTTTGAATTACTCATTGTGTTTAAAATGCTACAAATATATAAACTAACACTCCTATTACAAGAATTAAGAATGTGTTTGTAGTTTCATTTAACACCATTTATAGGTTCAGCCTTTCCATTGATTAATACTTGGGTTATAAAAGTCTTTATGATTGTATGCCCTTAACTTCTACTATCTTGTCTGATTATTCAAAAAGTCCATCTTTTAGTTGAGTCAACAGGCTATCACATCTTTATGGTCCACTGTAATGTTTTTCAAGCAAACACTTCATAGTCAATTTTGGCTTCTCTAAATTTTTTAATAAGGTTAACATAATACTATTAGATTGGTCTCAATATGATAAATTTTGCTTGATGAGACAAATCTTGACATATCGGATAACGAGACGTGTCATTGATGGAAGAAACAAATTCGAATTGCTCATTCTGTGCAACTGCATGTGTCTACTTGCAACCAATATACAGTCATAGTGATAGTAATAGCACAATAATAGTAGTGGTTCATACTGATTTTGGGGTTTACTTATCTTATAGATTTTTTTTTTTTTTTTTTTTTTTTTTTTTTTTTTTTGGGTAAAAACCGGTGAATATATATTATTGCCACAAGCTTTCTATCACTGAATGGACATGCCCATACAAAGACTAGAAGCTAGAAAAACTGAAACAATGCAAAACAAAGATTACATTCACCAATTCCTCTAAGAACTTCATTTTGGGGTTTACTTAACTTATAGATTTGTTGGGGACTTTAATTAATTCAAGGTTTGGTGTTCTTTCAAGGTTTTTGCAGACTTTTTACGGAAACCAGCCCATTAAAAATTATATCTATCGACTTATGATTGTAAGACTTAAATTATAAGGTTCCTTTTTACGCTTATAAAGTAAAACACTAACTTAAATTTATTTATACTGTAAATACCTAATACCTCAGTTTTACAAGTTATTGAGCCATTATTGGGATTAATTTATGATCTCAAAGCTTTATTTTGTTGAACTGGTCTGATCTTTTGTTTAATCATTTTCATATGAGGATAAAGACTTTCAACTGATCTCACGCGATTAAATTTTATTGGACTATACGAGTCTTTCGATAAGGTATGTAGGGCCATTTTCTTTTCTAATATGTACGTCTTTCCATCAATGTTACTAGTATTCATACACTACAAAAGAAGCTGATCAGGATTTAAGTCTTTCTGTTTGTTACTTTGTTGCCATCGCAAGTACGTACACATTACGACCAAAGACTTTCAATGGAAACGCACAACAAATGAAAGAGATATTTTCTTGTGGGTTTCCATTTGTTGTGTGCTCATTTAGGGGCCGTTTGATAAAACAAAATGATTTAGCGTTAAATGATTTTGAATTGCTAATTGATTTAAAGACTCTGAATGAATCTGTGTCTGAAAGAGAACATGTTGTTACTGAATCAAACGAGTAATCTATTGCTCCAACCTATTTAACAACACTCCAATAAAAAAACAAATATAACACCAAACGAAAATATCACTGACCATTCTAGAAAAAAAGACACATTCCCAAATAACACAACGCCTTGTGATAAACCGAAACTCAATCATCTAAATGGCTCATTTTAACCGACTGAATCGTGATTCCATGAACACCCATGTTTATGCCATGAAAACCAAACGGTTAACAGAAGTCCGTAATACTTCTAAAACCATATAAAACATCGTTCGCATTCATTTACTATTTAATATCACTAGTCGTCATTCGTCAACAATTAAAAAAAAAAAAAAAAAAAAAAAAAAAAAAAAAAACCCTTGCACTTCATCAAAATATAACCTTTTTAGACAAAAATGTTCAACTCCTAAACTTAATAACTTAACCCAAAACAATTTAACCTGTATCCATTTGGACCAATAACAACTTTCTGGGCTCGATGTAAAGGGCCATTTAAAAGATATTGACAAATACACGGGTCCAATCGGGTATAAAAAAGAAACAAGTCATTTCAAATACCCAAATCACCAGTCTTGAAATCGTTATCAGATGGTCTAATACAACATCTTAATATTGTTGTTAACATCATCTTTTAAAAAGGTTAGACCTTGTTATCTTTTATTTTGTTGGTCTTAATTTATGTGACAAACCCTGTATTTGTCTTTTGCTTTTATGATTAGTGATGCAGAATAAGGTGTTTGTTAAATTGCCTAACTGAGTTTTGCCCCTTTGTTATGTATTCTGTGAAGATAAGTTAATTTCTTTTCTTTATGTGTTAATTAAATCCTTAACCATGAATACTAGCACACTATTAAGTTCGATTTTTAGGGAGTATAAGAATACTAGCGTGAGCTATGAAATGAAATGATTGCTCGTAGTAAACATTTGAGGTCATTAGGTAAAGTGAGATCCAATTGAAAGCAAGCTATTTGGCTTTGATAAGGAATTATCGAGTTTAATTATCAAGATGAATTAACACCAATGAGAAAAGTAAACACGACTAGGCGAGTGTGCATCAAGAATGCTATAGCAATGGTAAGACTTCACCGGCATTGATTGAGCACTTGGAACAATTGATTAGATTTTGAAGATTATGGATGACTAAAAAGATCAGTACTAATATTTCTGTGTTTGTTATTATTTATGGGTTTTGCTAACAACATCCCTTAGGGTTGTCGTTAACAACAAACCTTTTAATTTTTATTCAAAACATAATGCATTGTCCAAACAAAATCATCATGAATTCTCAAACACATTTGTAATTCATTTCATTCATTGGTTGTATAAGCGAAAAAGATGGCACATGTTTTTGTTCATGTCTATATTAGTATTATTTTGAAACATAAAAAAGTGGAGTTTGTTGTTAATGACAGCCCTTAGGGCTGTTGTTAGCATTTCCCATTATTTATAAGCGAAAACTCAAACAAAGTTAACTAAACGAATGATTTAAGATTGAGATTTTTCTTTGGTTGATGGTTTTGTAAATTTTAACTAATTAAA
Organism: Artemisia annua; assembly: GCA_014162995.1. Taxonomy (NCBI): domain Eukaryota; kingdom Viridiplantae; phylum Streptophyta; class Magnoliopsida; order Asterales; family Asteraceae; genus Artemisia; species Artemisia annua. The sequence continues at coordinate 164,332 of LBNU01009389.1, read as the reverse complement.
TAAGAATTAGATTTAACTAACACCAATAAAATAGATTTACATAGATCAAGAGAAGTGAGATGTGCTCATTTAGATTTTACGCCCCCTAGATATGTGTATTTGTGTTTAAGTACAAATTGAAGAATTGATTTGATAGTGGATTCTTAATAGTGGCTTGGTTAAGCGTTCACAATTTCACATACCCACGCCTTATAACCCGTGGCCAATGTCTATGAGATTGCCGAATTGGACACGATTGGCTAAGCATTAAGATTGTTAACTAACATGTAAGATTTACCCTAGGTGACATTAGGGTGCCAAGTATCACTAGTTAACGTAGGAGGTATCCACATACTAACTATGCATGCATCGATATCAAGTACTGTAAATTAACAAATCGTTCAAGCTTAGAGTGCGAACTCAAGCCCAAACTATCTAGTGATCTAAACATTTAAAGATAGATTGTCTACTAACAGATAAGACGTCCCTATCTTGCATTAGACAAACCATTTATGATTTGTGATGCACATAACCTGTTTGTTAAAATGCCTAACAGAGTTTTGCCCCCTTTGTTATGTATTTTATGTTAATTAATGGTTATTGTATTAAGAGAATCATCGTTAACCATGAATACTAGCACACTATTAAGTGTGATTTTTAGGGATCATAACCCAAACTAGTGTGAGCTAAGAAATGAAACGATTGCTCGTCGTGAACATCTGAGGTCCGAGCTTTAGTAAAATTCTGATAAGGATTTATCCAGCTTAGCACCAATGAGAGAAGTAAACACGACTAGGCGAGTGTGCATCGAAAATGCTATAGCAATGGTAAGAGTTCACAGGGATTTATCCAACACGGGGAACAACTGATCAGGTTATAAAGATTATGGATGACTAAAAAGCTGTAAGAAAAGAATACTAATATCTTTGTGTTTTTCTTATATATAAAAAAAAAAATTGAAACTAAGTAAATTAAAGAAGGATTTAAGATTGATAATCTTTTTGGTGTTTTTGTAAATTTAGATTAGTAAAATCTGAATTAAGATGAACTAATAGCAAAGAAATCGATTTACGGGTATCAAGAGATGTGAAATGTGCTCATTTAGATTTTACGCCCCCTAGATATGTGTATGTTCTGATTAAGTACAAATTGAAGAATTGATTCAATAGTGCTTCTAATTAGTGGCTTGGTTAAGCGTTTACATCCCCTCACCCTGTAACTATGGACAATGCCTATGTGATTGCCGCATAGGACACGAATAAGCTAAGCTTAAGAATGTCAACATGTAAGATTTACCCTGCATGACTTTAGGGTGCCGAGTAACACTAGTGAGCCTTGGAGGTGTCCACATACTGACAGTGATCTAAAAAAATAAAGATAGATTGTCTACTATCACTTAAGACGCCCCTATGGTTATTATGCGTTAGAGGAACCATGATGAATTTACTAATAACCCAACAATTCCAAATGTGGATCTATACTTAAACAGACATACTACCCTTCAAATCACCATTCAATATCTTACATATACACACATACCTAAGGTTTGTTACATCTAAGCAAATAGTACTTACTAATATCCTAACAAAACTAAAGGAACGAATGGAATGAATAATTTTTTTATCCCTTTGCTTTCTGCCGAATGGAATGAATAATTTGTATTTCTTTGCCGGCTGCCGAATAATTATATAATATGCCGGTTAGCTTCCCTGTTTACTTTTTTTTTCCTCGTGGGCTTTTCGTGTTAGATTGGCCGAGTTTAATCACCATCCAAATATTTTGCATTCTTTTCCAGCCGTGAACAACGTGAGATGCCGTATTATATAGAATATGTTTTGAGTTGTGACCGGATGTGGTACTCGGCCCAACACCATCATAATTAATTATGTCAGCTGCTTCATTAATTCCAGCCGTAAATGTTGACACAAAACACAATTGTGAAAATTCTCAGGCATCGTGTGTGCATGAACCACTCCATGAACTTTATTAAACATTTCATCAGTTGAAATACATATGTCGTTCGTTCTAGACGAAATTTAGCACAAACCAGCAGTTAACTTCTTTCTTTCGAAGGTCTTGATATCTAAGTATGAAGATATCTCTTTCTTCTTTTATTGGCCTTTTGGATTAATTCAATCGGAGTTCGGATGAAGAAGTTATTGTCAAAGTGGTGAAGCAAGGTCGGCGCACGTCGTACATACGTTTATATCATCATAATAGCTTCAATATCTTCCATATTTCATCAACTGCTTCATTTAATCTTACAAAACACATATTAACCAAATAAGTAGCAATGATCACATATTTAATAGCTAAAATGGACCAAAATAAGTGGATTTATAACTGGCAGTTTATGGATGAATTTCATGTTTTTAAATTTGAGGTCATTTAGTTCAAGTTTTGTTCGCTAACAAGGTGTCGAATTTCGAAGTTTACGCAAAAAGTTTTTTATAGTTGAGTAGTATATCGAAGAATAACTTTGAGATTTGATACTCAGCCATAACATTATACCAAATGTTTAATTAAAGAGTAAAATTGTATGAGCATAGAAGGTCATTATTGCGTAGTAAAGTTATTCTGATAACTGGGCTTCCTTAGATTTTTAACCATTATGTTTGTCATTTTGTTGCAAAAGAATAATTGCTTTTTGAAAATGCAATAAATCACTGATTTGCACTTTCTAGCATTTTTCGATAATGTTAACAGGGTACACTGGTTGTGTTGCAAAAAGTGATAAGTACAGTATGCAAGAAACTGCAACCTTTGGATGGTCTTTAGCCATTTTTACAAGTTAATTGGAAATCTATTCTGCTCGTTATTTAACTGAGAGTGGCAAATATCTATTTTTGTCTTTCACCTATGGATTGTAAATCACATCTAGTTTTATTTGAATGGATGAAAACTACTGGTTTGCAAGATATCTGAACCATAAGCTGGAAACATTTTGACGAATCATAGCAGCAACAAAAATATAGTTATAGCTTAGGCGATACTCGTATTTGTCTATATTCCCCAGGGCATGTTTTCTCCACGTATATACATATACTTCTGATCATGACAGATTAATACAAATATGTAATTTACGAAATCCCTATGTAGTTTTGTAGATTTTTAGCTGTCTATCTAAATCTGGATTCTTTTTTAGTTTCTTATTTTCAGTTTGGATCATCTTTCGTACCTAAATCGCAAAACACCTGGGGACACACAATAGAGAAAGATAACACAAGAGTAACAGTAGAATGAGCATGGAGAAGGAAGAAGTCGTTTTACCAAGACGGAAAGTATCATGCACCACCTGCTTTGATGCTCTATGGTTTTGCTATTGTAAGTCTCACTCTTAACATTACATTGTGTATGTGTGTTCAATAATTTTTCTCATCTTGTACATATTTAACATTCTAATGGAAACTTCGTGATCATGGCAGCTCCGGTACATCAACTGCAACAATATTATAGACTCGGATCACTTGATAATTGTTCTGGGAAGTGGAATGCTCTTGTTGATTGTTTAAAACTCAAAACAAAAGGGTCTCAGGAAGTTCATGTAAGTTTATTTACTACCTAGAATATATTCTTATACTTTTTATTAAATGTTAGTTGGGTTTCAGGAATGCCTTGGTAACTTAGTTATGTTGCACATATGATTGTTTCATTTGTTTTCATCTCCTTATCATGTGACTAGCATTTGCTTCTTTAAACTTTTGTTAAAAATAAGGGGGCACGTGTGTGGAGGTCTGTGGTTTTCCTTTAAATTTTGCGTACCCTCTTATGTAAGGTAAAGATGGAATGGTTCCTTTCAGAGGGAAAGTAAGTTTCATTCACTGTGGATTAGCTCAAAAGTTTGGACTCCCATGTGAAAACTGCAAATACAATTTATGACCCTATTGGATGTGTGTCCTACAACATGCTTCATATATGGTATGATAGTAACATCTAAACACACTTATATCTCATTGGGATGGAGGTAATTGCAAAGCATAGAAAGTACACGAGATAACAACGCTATAAGTTATAACTCAAACATCTTTGTTATGGAATGAGAAAGGTACACTGTGTTTGCACTGATGGTTGATTTAGTGCCAAGTACAATGCTCTTTTGCTTTCTTTTTTTTTTACAAGTTTCCACAAATACAGCCAAATAGTGCAAACTTATTGTGTTTTGTTGAATAACTGCAGGAAATTCTCGAGACCCGTGAGAAAGAGAAGTCTCACATTTGGACATTTAGAACACCGGAAGAAGCCGCTACTCATTGGAATGGCATGTTTGGACATCTAGATGATGGTAAATGAGGTTTCATCATCCAAGAACTTGTGATACTATGATAAGAATGATCTCGAGAAAATCACTCATTCTAGTCTGAAACTTCTGTCGACATTCTTTACAGACCAAGCCTTTATATTTTTATTTAACTTTCCTAAAAAAAAGGTTTAGGAATTGATTTTTCTTGTCGTACTAATGGACTCAAAAGTAGGTGGGAAGAGTCACAATCCACTTTTCGAATTGTGATGTGCTTCATCATCATGGCTTTGCTCTTACATATGGTATCTTTTATTGTTACCTCTGTAACTAGCCATATGGCACCCACTTTTCGAATTGTGATGTGCTTCATCATCATGGCTTTGCTCTTACATATGGTATCTTTTATTGTTACCTCTGTAACTAGCCATATGGCAGATGACAAATATGGGCAATTTAGATTTGGGTAATTGGGATGTAATTTTGATGGATGTGTTAAATTAGTTGAACACCTGTATGTTTTTCTTTTATCAAATCAAATGCAAGGTTGACTTTGAGTACTTTTTGAACAGTGACGTGTTTTATGCTTTAGAAGTTGCTATCCAGTGAAAAAGGATTTGTTTAAGAAAAGTAAGATATTTTACTTCTTACACTTATATTTTACTCTAATAAAATGCTACAACTTTTATTTTTATTTTTATTTTTTTTTTATTTATTTATTTTTTTTTTTGAAATCAGTTATATTAGGCTAGTGATAGTGGTAAACTCATATTGCATCATCTTTCCGGCTGCCACCTCAGCTTTCTCTCTCCTCAACCTATATTCACCTCTCTCTTCACAGTGGTGACCCATATATATATATTTTTTTTAACATTTTAAATTCAAATATATATATAAATACACGTGTACATGCATGCAACTTACAACTCCATTATATACGTGTACATGCTATTGCTTTGTTAAGCTCCATCTGTGAAGTATTTTTGATATAATAATTGGTTCCTACTTCTTGCACTGCTATTGTTTCGTATTATGTTAGAATCATCATTTTATCATTTCAAAGACAAAAAATGATCTCACATTTCTGGTGTTTGGTTCCTACTTCTTGCACTGCTATTGCTTTGTTATGATAACTTCACATATGCATGCAACCATCTGTGAATGAAGAAAAAAAAAGAGAAAAAATGGTAAGATTTTTGGTGTCAAATTGTAAGATTTTTGTTTGTTTGTAGTGTGAATATCGGTCTAGATTTCAACCGATTCTCGTTTTTTTTGTCCGGCGACCGATATTGCCAAAACATCCCACAGTGGGCTCGACCGATATGAATATCAGTCGTCTTGCTCGCTCGACCGATAACTTACGACCCACTGTCACTAGCCTTAAAACGCGAGTATATCGCTTAGAGCTGGGGTGTGGTGGAGCCATGGCTCGCGTTATCATCACCAGCCCAAAAACGAGGACCGCGCACCGTACCGTGGGTGGCGCCACGGTCGCTCGCGCCGTGGTGGCCAGCCCACGCGGTGGCAGTTTTCCATTTTTTTTATTTTTTTTTTTTTGAAAATTCGAACGTTGGAGAAGATGGGACATGTTCAAATTGTACCGTTTGATTCTAACGGGTATATACCCGTTTTTTTGCCACTTTTCCCATAAACAACACATTAGATCACACAAATTTAATCCCCAAAAAACCTTATAAATACCCCAAATTATTTCATATTCCACACACACTTCCACTTTATATGAATCTCAAAAGATTGTCGAGGAGATGTAATGTGTGTTTTTTTTTTATGAATTAATGAAGTTTATTTTAGTTAATATTGTGTATATTTTATTTTATGCAAAAGAAAAAAAAAATGGCCGATGGCACCAGAATTTCTGGTGCCAAGGATTACGGCCAGAATATGGTGCCGTGGGATTTCTGGTGCCGTGACTTTTTGCCCACGGCTCCACCGTACCCAATGCTTTTAATGCCTTAATATTACTGTAACCAATTGAACGTGTAATTGATATTGGCATTGGATTTTCCATTTTTCTTAAGATACCATAAATTCAAATAATGTTATGGAAAATGATTGAGTTTACTAAATTTGTGCCTAAATCAATATAGCAATGATCTATTGGTTTGTGAAAAAGTAATACCACCCCGCTGTCACCAACAGGACATGCATTTAGGCATATCAGTTATACATGTCAATCAGTGCTCTAATTTTTTTTTAATTATTTTTTATTTAATTATTATTATTATTATTATTATTATTATTATTATTATTATTATTATTATTATTATTATTATTATTATTATTATTTGTGAGAGTGTTAGGGTGTGGTTGTTACATGGCTTTAGCGTTTTGGAATGGAAAATAGCTTAATAATATTGTTTGTTACATTAAGTTAGACATAATGGAATGAAGTGATTCCATAGACTCAATTTATGTGAAATTGGTGGTTTTTTTGAGGATTTTATGAAAGTTTGTACTAATCACTACTCACAACTGAGGTGTTAAAAGAACTGACTCGACTTGACTTGACCCGAACCCTATTAACCCGAATGCTAAATAGGACCGGGTTAAATATTTTTGGTTAACTCGGGTTTGGATTGAACCGTTTCCTCGAATAAAGGGTTTTTTTTAAATATATATATATATATATTTTTTTATAAATTTATCTATTTGAAATAGAACGAATAAGCAATTTTATGAACATTTTACTCATATTAGGTTAAACCCGAATGGACCCGGCCCGAATTGATTCGAACCTGACTAATCGAATTCAAATAAGTTCAGGTTCGGATATGTTATTTTCAGCCTCGACGCAACTTGACATGACCCGAATTGACCCGAACCCGATCAACTCGACCCAATTAACACCCTTAATCTTATTTTCCAATTAATATTTCTCACTCCAAATTTATTATCAAATATTATTTTTAATATCATTATTTTAACTTCAAATATATATTTTCTTTCTCTCATTTTCTTTCATTATAATACCAAATACTATATCTATTCTAAAATCTAAACCCATCAACAAAACAAACGCACCCTTAGATTCTTAACAACAATATCAAGTGGACCTATATGTCCAACACTTAGGGTGCAAAGCAATAAAAATGATTCTATCATGATTTAACCACTAAAGGTTTTCTCGTTTAACTCGAGTGAAGCTTGTTGTTGTTACTTAAATAAAGGCAAAGGTATTAACGTTAGCATTGGACCTGATGGTTGTAGGTGGTGATACATGATTCCTTAGTATTGAAGTTGATGGGGTATGGACCATTAAGGTATCATCGGCCATGGGGTTTAGTATGAAATAGCACCGACAAAATTTAGTCGCATCAACTTTCAATTATTAAGTATCGCTATCAATGTCATGATCACGTTTCAACTATCCGAAAGTGTTTTTAGATTATATACCATTCTGCTTTAAATGAAAAATTCTTTTGTGGTGTTTTTTAAATGGTGAAAGCTATGACATGTAAACCAAAAATTAAAGATGATAAAGCAAAAGCATTAGGATGTGAATGAGAAGGTAACCAAAGTCCAAAAGCAATGGTGGCTATGTTTAGTCAAATCTCAAGGTAGGGAAAATTGGTAGGGATAAATGGAAAATGAAGTAATATATTTAAGGACCCAAAACAAACATTAACAAATTTGATTGACATAAATTTAGGTTTAGTGAAAAGGATGTTTAGTTTGTATATATCTTCTAGGTCTTGAACAATCATTGTCTTTATTCATGAAGCTTGCTTACCTATATGATTGGTATAATGTGCGGAAACTATCAATATGTACCCGTGAAATATGGTTGTTAATTTATCTGATAATGACGTGCAAACGTGAATATGCTTAACACATGCAGCTTCTAGGTGAATGAAAAAACAAACATCATAGTGAAGTTACAAAGACCCTTTAGAATCAATAAAGTGACATGATTTTCACAACTTCATAAAATGGCCACATTAAAGTAGAAAATGCACTTGTTATAGTGTTTAGGGATCATGTTTTATAGTACAATATGCCTCGTGTCTTCAATTTCTTATCTCTTGTGCCTTTACCATTCTCTACAAAGGTTCATGTCTAAAAGACTAAATTATCAGCATTTTCATCAAAACAAAATCATGCACACAGTCCTATTTACATGGCTTAAAATAGTTGGTTATTCAATAAAAACACATTAGAAGATTGTAATCATTATAATCACCAAAGATGCACTCATGCACACAATCATGTATACAGGTTCTAAAATCGTCGTATGCCTTGTCAAGTGGCTTAATAGTGTCTCATCCAAAGTCGTCACATGGATAATTTGCAGCTTAACATAAGTCATGGGAAACATGTCGAATTCCGAAAACTTAAAGAGTGAGATTTTAGTAGCTAGTCTTGAATCACAAAGGAGCATAATGTTATTAGTGATGAATTGAAAGGGGTAGTTGTGGAGTTTGTTAAGCCATCAAATCAAGACTAAGTACAAAACACCAAGTGACAAATATCACGGCATAAAAATATTTTTCCAAATACAACAACCGACACAGAATGCACCAAACCCCTTTTCTATACTTCAACGGCTACAAAACATATATATTTGACTTCTTATTTTTTTTTAAACTGTATAAGTATGTCATCTAAAAAATGTATTTATCCTGTGTATAAAATTCTTTTATTGTAAATTTATATATGGTGTTGTGAGGTGAGTTATTTTAGAAACTAAGTTTTTTTTGCAAACTGAGGGACAAATCCCCACCATTCATCTAGTTTGATCTAATGGTGGGGATTAACCTAAGATTTAATAGGGCAACATAAGTCCATGTTTTTTTTCTTGTCTTTTTGTCTTTTTTATTTATTCAATTTTTTCCTTCTTTTTTTTACTAATCACGTATTTCTTTTTCTTTTTTCTTTTTTTTTTCCTTTTTTTTCCAATTGACGTATTTTCCTTTTTTTTTTTTTTTTTTTTTTTTTTTTTTTTTTTTTTTTTTTTTTTTTTTTTTTTTTTTTTTTTTTTTTTTTTTTTTTTTTTTTTTTTTTTTTTTTTTTTTTTTTTTTTTTTTTTTTTTTTTTTTTTTTTTTTTTTTTTTTTTTTTTTTTTTTTTTTTTTTTTTTTTTTTTTTTTTTTTTTTTTTTTTTTTTTTTTTTTTTTTTTTCTTTCTTTTTTTTCTTTTTTTTTTTTTTTTTTTTTTTTTTTTTTTTTTTTTTCCTTTTTTTTTTTTTTTCTCCGTTTTCTTTCTTTTTTTTTTTTTTTCTTTTTTTTTTTTTCTTTTTTATTTTTTTAATTTATTAAAAAAACCCCGATTTAAAACGTTTCCCCCACAATGGGAAAAAAAACCGTTTTTTTGGCCGGTTTTTTAATCGGGCTTTAAAAAAATTCGGGGTAAACAAAAAATGATTTTTCCGCGATTTTTATTCTTTTTGAAGCCGTTTTCGAATTTTAAAAATTTTGGTCCCAAAACCACTTCCCCCCCGCCCCTAAAAACCCCCACCCGAAGGAAGTGGGAGGAATTTTTTGGGTTTTTTTTTTTTAAAGAAATTTTAAAAATTTAAATTTTTTTTATGGGGTTTTTTTTTTTTTTGCCCAAACAAAAAAAAAAAAAAAAAAACCGCCCCCCCCCCTCCCCCTTTTATTTAAAATCGGAAAGAAAGAACCCCGAAGGGAAATGGGCCCCCCCCCCGGGGTTTTTTTAATTTTTTTTTTGTTTTTTTTTTTTTTTTTTTTTGGTTGAATATTTTGGTTGGGGGGAACAAAATTAATTTCCCGGTTTTGTTTTTTTTTTTTGGTATTTTTTTTTTTTTTTTAAACAACATTTTTTTTTTTTTTTTTTTTTTTTTTTAAACCATTTTTTTATTTTTCCAATTTTTTTTACAAAAATTTTAAAATTTTAAAACCAAATACAATTTTTAAAAAAAAAAACCAATTTAAATAAAAACCATTTTTTTAAATTAAACATTTTTTATTTTTTTTTTTTTTTTTAAAACAAAATAACCCCCATTTTTAATTACTTTTAATTT
>LBNU01009389.1:110810-153971 GCA_014162995.1 Artemisia annua | reverse complement strand
AAAAAAATAAAAAAAAAAAAATAATACAAAGAGGCCAATGGAAATACATATGATAACATTCGATACAGCATATTTAACGATCATGAGTGTATCGTTAAAAATCCTATACATAATGCAATTAAGATACAAAATCTAAGAGATCAAGCATAAAAAGATGGCGAAACTGAAAGATTAATAAAAATATCAATAGCGAAAGAATCCGTAATTGCTCCCTGAAAACTTATGATGAATAATTGCTTTAGAATATCTAGTCAAAGGAGAGGATAGGGACGAAGATTATTCATATACGGACACGAAAACTTTAACGGATGTAACTTAAAACACGCGAAAAGAAATACTAAAAGAAGGAAACGTAAAAAACAGAACATACGAAAATTGTTTGAACAGACGAATTATTAATCCTTTGGAAAACGACAAATGCTAAATCGGACGAAAACGTTCAACGGATTAAAATAAATAAAAACTACGAAAACTAAAAAACGATGAAGACTTTGAAACGATAAAACTGTAAAAGCGACAAAACGTTCTGAAATAACAAGGTATAATAACAACAAAGTTGAAAACAGACAATAACTAAGAAACGAGGAAAAAACTTAATTATAGAAAAAATAATAGACAGAAACGTAATTGTTTTTTTTTTTTTTAATGATAACAAAATGATTTTAAAAAATAACTAATTAAAAAAAAAGAATAAAAGAAAAAAAAAACATGGAAAAAAAAGATAAAAAAGAGCTTTGAATTGAGTAGAAAAGAAAAGACAAAAGAAAAAAAATAATGATAAAAATTTTGAATAGAAAAAAAAATCAAAGAAAAAAGACGTAGATAGAGGGAAAAAAAAAGAATAAAACAATGAATAAATAAGAAAAAAGAAAAAGACAAGAAAAAAACATGGACTTAGGTTTCATTTTTAAATCTTAGGTTAATCCCCACCATTAGATCAAACTAGATGGATGGTGGGGATTTGTCCCTCAGTTTGTAGCAAAAAACTGGTTTGCAAAATAACTTTTCTCATGGTGTTGTTTACTTTCACTTTTAATTTAGAAGAAAAAGACATGTGACATCTACAAAAATAAGTTAATCTTTCTATACGTACTTTCTTGCGTACATACCAAGTCATTGTATTTGTATAAGTTTTTATGGAGTACTACTTTTCATATTGAGTATGTATATATTGCTTGCTAACAAGGAATGTTGAAAAGACATTATTTAATAGCAAAGCTTGTTGGTAAAGCAATTTCTTGTTCAAATGTATAGTTCTTTATTAAGTTCTATCAATTTCATTTATCATGCCGAAAGGTAGTATTACTTAGTCGTCGTGTGACCTTCACAATGTCACTAGCCACATTGTTTCCAAACGACTGCGTATACCCAAAATCAAAACGAGAGTAAACATTACTCATACGTATGAACACGAAAAACACTGAAACACATAAAGACCATATGCAAACCCTAAACCTTCGATTGGCAATAGGTACAGGCACATTGTAGTATACAGGGCGATTTTGAGATTTTGATTTGATCATATCACGAATGTTATTATGAATACATCTTTTGTGAAAAAAATCTCTCATGTTAGTTTTTGCGTTTTAAGCTTTCATATAATCATAGGTCTATGTAAACGTATGGTTTATTTGAATTAGTATTCGTTTCATGTAACATGATAAGTCGTAAGAGTTTTGCTAGAGGGAACAAAACAGTAGCTAGGCCTAATGTTTTTATTAAAAAGTTCACTCCTAGTTGTGTGCATTTAAACGTAAAAGTGTCTCGATCAATTTATATTTGGTAAGATAGGTTGGATAAGAATTAGATGTCCTAAAGCAACAATTCAATTCCTTATATTATGATCATCAAAAGTCATTACCGTAACGAAGATTTTTAAGGTAAATCGATCAGTTAATTTGTGTATCACATTTACTACATGTAAAATGATCTAGTATACCGAAATTTCTACCTTAATGCAAAATTTGAATAGCTAAACTTTGTGCAACATTGTTAATTATTCCACTTATCGCTACAATTTTTAACATTAAAACATTACTTATTTCTATTGGTGGTATCTACGACGTCACTTGTAAGTTGAGTGCACATTTGTATTGTTTCAAAGATCTGAACGCATTCCATTTGACATATAAAAGTGAAATATGACAAATAATGAGAATTAAGTTGTTATTATTAAATACGGATTCTAATTTACAGTGTACAAGAAAACTGACAATTACTTGTCGGTATTAACTTTATTTATTTTGCTTTGGAACCTTTCTTTGTTTTTCTAAAGTTTTGTACCTGAAAAAGAATAAAGATACAGTTGATGGCACTGTCTTTTAGTTACCAAACAAAAACTAAAACTCTTTTTTTATTTTTAATAAGATAATAATGATTGTCAACGAGATGAGTACATTAGGCGTGTGAATACTTGACATGATGCGATAACCGACATGAACCCAACACGAACACAGGTTTGAGTTGAAGATAAACATGTTTGCGTAAAAAACATGTAAACCCGTCTCACCCGTTTAATAAACGAGTCGTATTTGGGTTGAGCAAGTATTATACAGGTCAACTCGCGAACCTGTTTAAGTATATCAATCTCCAAAAATAACATATATAACTTGAATTGTATGTTGGATTTGTATTTAAACTTATTTTGTTATATAGTTAATATGACATTGGATCACGATCATAACTTGGATATTACTGTGTTGTGTCAAAATTTGACCCAATTGTCTTCAACAAATATTTGAACATAAAACAACTTGAGTTACTCACTGAAAATGAGTGAGTATGTTACTCCTTGATAAGAATCAGAGTGTAAATCACTCTTTAATGACAACCATAGAGTAAGTCACTATCTGATGATGACAATCAGAGAGTAAAATCAGTCACTCATGAAAAAGTTAGCGAGTGTTGTGTACTGCTCAATCTACAACAAGTTTCAGAAACGCTGAAGACCAACTGAAGAAACACTTTACCTCACTGATGTGATTTCAGTGAGTAAAGTACCTGAGCTACAAACAACATCAGAAGCATTGAGATCTCACAAAGTCTCTGTGACTCTGAATACTCTATCTCTTAAACAAATATGAAATATGGGCGTGAATTATATTGGGAAGATAAGCTAAAAGCAACTACAAGAAAGTCAAACAAGTACGAGGAGTTGGTATAAAGGTGGAACAGTTATCAACACTGTTCCCTGAAGTATGGTTGTTGCCTTTTCAAAAATTGAAGCATTTAATGAAATAGTTACTTTTCCACTGGATGCATGACACGTCTCAATAACCATCACATGTTATCCTCGTATCCCAACCTATATAAGTGATAGAGTCATCCTCTCCCTGAATCATAAGCTAAGCTAACAAGCTTTGATTCACATAAAAAGAGAGTTTCATTTGTCATTCAATCGTGATAGTGTTCTTCAACTATCCCTTGTAATTCTTTGATTCATTTCTAATAAGAATTATAAATGTTGAAAAGTATGAATTGTGTTATTAGTTGTCAAATGGGTCGTGTGTAAAACTTACTTTTAACTTCTTAAGCATACTAATTTTTTTACTCAAATTTCGGGACCAACATATTGAAATTGTTGTATAATTATTTATATGTTATTTTTAAATCATTATATTAAAAAAAAATATTATTATTATTATTTAAACTAGTTGAACCGAAAATCACCAAACTTCTTCACCGATTGACCTATTTACTTAAACAAGTCAAACGGGTTACACGTGTTATGCAGATCTAGGTTAGGGTTGACTTTCTTGACAAAATTAATAAACGGGTCGTGTTTAGGTAGAAGTTATACCAACCCGCCAACTTGTAAACCTGAATAGGTCAACCTGAATACTACTCGATTGTCGCCCCTAGAATATATGGTGTCTAAAAAAAATTAACCTACAGAGTTTTTTTTTATCAATTTTATGTTTTTTTTTTCCCTTTTGGGAAGCTATTGTTTGTATCTTCTTATAAAATAAGCATTTAGTAATAAATCTGTCTTGTTAGTTTTAAGGATATGTTTGGCAGTTGTGTTAGGAGTGTTTGAAAGCAACTAGCAACTAGCGTTTATCATTTTATAGATAATCCTTGTTTGGCAACTGGAAACTAGCATTCTTAATTTCTCTAAACGCTCCAAATCAAAATGTTATTTGAAGAAGCAATTTGCTAACAACTAACGTCTACACTTAATAATTATAAACATATAACTATGTTATCAAACACTTTATCAAAGCAAATAGCTACTTCTTCCTGCTACTACAGTCTACAGACTGCTATTACATTTCGCTACTTCTAACTACTACTACTGCTCCCTGCCAGTGCTATAATACCCTTAAGCTACTACATGATACTCTACACCATGTGTAGTATAAATTGCAACATAACATGTATGTGTAAATTTTATCCACGCAAACAATCTTGTGTAACTTTTCTAAAACATTAAAAAAAAAATGTGGATTCATGTAAAATAAAGTGTAATAAGAAGACCAAAGACCATATTCATCACTATCATTTTTATGTCACGTCTATTTTATATCTCTACAACCAACTTCACCACCAAGTTAACGTAATTATACAACAAACTTCACCACCAATTTCTATTTTTTTTTCTTTTTTTTAAAATAAAAATAAAATTTCATTAATAATTTAAAATCATTACACTAATAAGATAAAATTAAAAATATTGCAATAAAAATTAAAAATTTAAACTAATAGTCTAAGTAATTTTTCTTCTTGATTTGTCTCATCTCCATAATCATTCTCGTTGTCTTTCGGTCAAATGATCGTTAGGAGTATGATAGAACAAGATTACTAATGTTGACACCTTCTTTGTGACGACTGCCACCTCTTCGACGGGAGAGTCGCCTTGAACGGGTTCAGATGGACCACCCAAAGTTTGAACCGGAGAATAATGTTGAGTACAAAAAAATAATAAATAAATAGAATAAAATAAAATAAAATAAAATAAAAAAGATTGGAATATTCTACCTCATCAACATTAAAAGCGTTAACCGGAGAGTAATGTTGAGAACTTTGAGATTTGTACATTTGTGGTGAAATAAATCGCGAACATTTGTGGATGATACATTTGGTTAAACGAAGGTTGGAAAGGATTGTTTAGGTAAATAGGTTGTTGTTGTTGTGGCTCGTATATAAAACTTGCAAGTTGAAAATTAACGGTTGGTGAGTGGCCTAAACGAAACTGAAATTCGGTGTTGGAACATTTTGTCGGCGTCGGGTTTTGATGTTTTGGTTTTGAGCGTTTTTTGAGACCTTTTTTGAGTTGAAAAGATTAGAGTAGATAAATAAAGACTGTGTTTGAAAGTTTAAATAAAAATAGAAGATTATTAAAATATTTATATAGATAGATTTATATAAATTATAATTTTTATTTTTTATTTTTTAAATTACCAAATGGTCTATTTGATTGTTTGCCTCTGCCTTTTGTGCACAAATGACCCTCACGACTCGATTTTGGCATCGACGGAATCTTCTATATATGTTGTTGAAGATGCGTCTCAAAAGGATCGTATAAAAGAGAACGCGTCTTGGATGTCCAAATCTCGGCCGTGCATCCCTTATACGGCCGATCCTACATATGAATATTTAAAAACCATTAATATAGTTATAAACCCTTAATGATTTAATCCATTAAAGTTCTGATATATACAGTCTTGATTTTGTTGGAATTTTAGTAATTAATGTTTTGTGAATGATAGGTAGGTATGGGCGATTCATAAATATGAAGTGAAATAATACTATTTAGTTGTAATCAAAAATATCAGTGAGGCATGTGCAAGTCAGCTGTTATTCTCACATATCAACGTGCCACAAAAAATGTGTGTCACGTGACCCTACTCCCATGTTATAAGAGGCTTGTTTCTAAAGTTCTACATGTTCTTTTTTTCCTTTTGGGAAGAAATTATTAAATGTTTATAAGGATCCAAATTAATACTACTGTTGGAATGAGACAAGATTAATCTCACTGTATCACATAATTGAACCCTCATGCTTGATTTAGTTATCGTCATTACTTTTATAGTTTTATTGTCGATTATGTTGGTTGATATTTGATAACCATAACGTTAAAAAGACCGTATGTATGCCATTCAACGGCTATTTTGTGGGTCTTATGGAGGTTCCGTAAGGTAGCATTATCTTTAACGATAATTAGATGATGAAAAGTGATCTTTTTGATAATATCCGTATTTTTTCATTTTCTTGGCTTAAGAGTAGAGGTGGTATAGTTAGTTGTTGGAACTCTTGGCTAAATTTGCTTTTGGTTTAATCATCGTCCAAAAAAAAAATGCATTAGAACGTAATCTTATGTGTTTGATATTAAACTTGTTACAATTCGGGCATCAATAAAGTTTTATTGACGATTTCTAAGCCCGATCAAAAAATATTGGAATGCTATTGTCTTATTGACTTTACTAAATTGTCATAGTTACACTCCTAGTTACACTTCGCTTAATTATCTATATGTCTTGAAGTTATGTATTCACGAAAATTACAAGGTTAATTATTAAATATGGCTACTTTAAATCATAGAATTGGCAAAAGCCACACTTGGTTTGCTAACCATGGACTAAATAGCTACGAAGTACCAATGTAAGGCTGATAATCAATTTTATTTAGATATGTAATTATACAGAATAAAAAATGAAATGGCGTTTCTATGGTGTTATGCCTTTTGTGCTATAAAGGAGCATGTTATGGTACACCTAGTTGCATTTGTTTTTTTGCAATCATGGATTTCATTGAGTGAAAGAAATATATATTAACAAAACTCTATATAATAATATAGTAAGATATATATATGACCAACCAATTAATGTCCAAACTTACACACTGGATTCTAAATTTCTAATGATGCATCTTTCGATCATAGAAAAACAATATTTTAAGGATAGATTTTTATCATTTGATTATTCTTATCTTTTTCTTTATTGTGAATTTCTGACTATTTAAACAAAATGTAGTTATCTTTATTTCAAGGTACGAGCATAATGATTTAGTATATGAATAGAAGGTACACTTTCCTCAATACGTTAGGCAACTACCAATAATTTTTAGACTCATTCCATATATATTTCTTGAATACATTTATAGGATATATATATATTCTTACATTTCCAAAAATGTGAAAGTAATGTCTTGATTTTATTAGCTTTGAATGTCATTTATCAACACATTTGCAAATCACTCCATACTCTAAACAGTATAGTGATTTTTTATTTTTTTTGAAAAACATCCATATACAATGAAAATACAAATTTACGCTTTCTTTTCATCTTATTTGTATGTCTCTTGGACTTTTATCCGTTTGCACTTTGTAGTACTTGAAGCAAGCATTTTTGTGACATATGTAACGAAGGATTCGATCCATAAATCCTTTACGATGAGTATATTCAGATCATAGATATATGATCAACTTGAACACATCGATATGTATACAATGTATGACATAACACCAAATTATAAGGTCATGAAAGTATAACGACCAATCTAACTACATTAGATCATTTATAATCAGTGCTAAAACTTTAGAATTAAAATCTTCCATTTGATCATGTGTGTTTGGTACAACTTTCAATGAGACAACTCATTTGGATTAGTTTATAAATGTTACCCTGTCGGTGTACGTTAAGATCATTAAAGAAGCATTACATATTTAGTAAAGAAATTCATGCACAAAAATTGTAACTTATGCATAGAATGTTATACAAACATGTACAACTACCTATGAGTGTTGTAGCATTGAGAGTGATGTGTAAAGTGTCGGTGGTTTTCCACAAGTCTCCTTCTCGTTTTAAAGTTTTTTTTTAAGGACACAAATCCCACTTTATTTAATGCATATCATCAATTTACACTTTTTCATACTCCGTATATTTTAAGTTTGTTATCGGGTAATAAAAATATTGTTATAGAAAAGAAAAGGCCAGTCGGAAGCTACATAACTCAAATCACGTTTCTTCTCTGTTTTATTTTACAATATATCAAGAGAAAAAAGCTTATAAACTTAAAAAAAAAAGTAAAATAGTTTGACAAAAATAACTTTTTAATATTTAGTGGTTTTAAATTTGACTTTTTTTTAATCATTCGATCACATTTGTAGCTGTGACCTATGGGTACGCAAAGCTGTTAAGCTAGCGCCAAACGACCAGCCGAGAAAGAGCAACGGCGAACCATACTTTAGCTCGCGCCAAAGGACCTTGCGCCGTAGCTAATAGCCAGCGCCAAACGTATATATATATATATATATATATATATATATATATATATATATATATATATATATATATATATATTATTTATTTATTTATTTATTTATTTATTTTATTATTTTTAAGTGGTATTGTGTTTTTGAGTGAGGTTTTGCGTTTGTGTTTACAAATGTTTATTCTGTTTGTGTTTGAATATTTTTTTATTTTTATTTTTTTATGTTTTTTTTTGTTAATTTAAAAGAAAGTTGCAGTTTCTTGGCAAGGAGGAAGGAGGAATGTGTAGTTGATTTTTTTTCGTCTTTTTTTCTTTTCTTTTCTTTTTTTTTTTTTAATTTTTTTTTCACCTTAAACCCTATTGTTATATAAATTTACAATATTTGATCTTGTTAGTGTTTTTCTTGCATCATTAAATCCCTATTTTGTTTACATCGTTAGTCCTTTATTTATGTAATGTTTTCTTTGTTATATATTGTTTATATTTAAAAATGATGAAAAAAAAAAAAAAAAAAAAGCCAATGGCACCACATTTTATGATGCCAAAGGTAACGGCACAAAATGTGGTGCTAAAAGATTTCTGATACCATAGAGTATTTTGCTGACGTGGCAGTGTTTTTTGCCAACGGCTTGTGCGTAGCCAGTGCTCTTAGAGCACAGAGACTGGTGGTGTTATAAGCAAAAGTGGTGTCAAATCAACAGTTTTTCTTATAACACTTGAATTATCACACCACACAAAACACCTCTCTCTCATATAACACCATTTTCTAGTGCTATAGGACACCTCATGAATCATACAGTTTTTATTTATTTTTTTTCATTTATTTAAGTAAAAACAACATATTAAACTAAAATTAAAATTTCATTAATAAGAAAAATATAAAAGGTACATAAAAAATAAGACATATAAATAAAAGTAAACTAAACTAGTTTGGGAAAAATATTGGACCCGGATTTGGTCTTTAAGCTGCTCCATCATAGTCGCGTCTGCCAGATTCATCTTGCTGGCGTCCATTGCAAGCAACTTCAAGTCCTCGTTCCTTTTTTTAGCTTTGATTAATTCAACTCTCGCCGAAGTCTTGTGGTCCAAACGTTCCATCTTCGCCTCAATGTCTAAAACGTAGTATTGTTGCATCATTTTCTGAAACATTGTCGGGTTTGAACTAGAAGCGACGGATGAGTTTGAAGACGGTTGACTTTTAAACTTTCGTTCTTTGGCGAGACGAGACAAGAAGAGAAGTTATAGACGAGAAATAGAGAAGATAAGAGATGTCGAGGATGTTAAAAGTGTGCATCATCCATAGTGATTGATTGATGTGCGTAGTCGATATTAATAATGGTTGTGGTAAGACCATTATCTCCAAAGATTTGCTTGGATCCCAAAGAGGATAAGCATTTAGATATAAGGTCTAATACTAAATTTATATTTATCACAACTATTAACACTTAATCATCATGTAGCACATAAGTATATGGCAAGCAATCACATAACAGGCAAGCAAATAGCAGTCATGATAGTGAAGGTTTTAAGAAAGCTTACCTTTGCCGCTAGCTATTCCTAGGGATACGTTACCGTGAGAGGCGTTGTGCGTGATGCAAGATTTGACTATTGATTACTCTTCACACGTATGTCGTGAATATTAATATACATTCATATCTTCGAGTTGCTTCCTTGTGCATCTAAAAACATAACTTGCAAGAAAACTTGGTTCCCAGTTTCTCATGGGTCTGATCTGGTTAGTCAAGGACATCCATTGCATTTAAATGCACATGGTGAGGATGTCGATAAGGGACAAAAGTATCCTTTACATTTTATTTTAACAACGGTTTTCTTGACTTTTATTATTGATGACCATTATTTTAAAGACACTTAGTTTTCAAAACAACTAATTCTAGATTTGTCTAAGAGGTTTTACAAATTTAGTTTGTTTTGACTTACTTGTCGATGGCTCACATGAATTAAAACCTAGTCCAGTTTTATCTCCGAATGCCTTTTAACTATTTAGTAAATCTTTAAGAGATTTAGAACTCTTTTTAAATTTAGCTAGTATATTGGCCTTTTCATCAACCATTTTGATTTCACTTTTGTACTCTTTACATATTTTACATTTTAAATCAATTTCTATACCACTTTCAAGTCTAAACATTTTATCTTCCAGAATGATTTCTTTTTCAAACTTACTTTCAAAAGATTTTGAAGATTCATTTTTCGAAAACATTTTTAGATTTATGTTGCATAAATGTTTAAATTCATTTTCTAATTTTGAAAATTCTAGAATAAATTGGTCATAGCAAAAGTGATCTATTTTAGAGTGCATGTCATTTGAAGTTTCAATCATTTGACAAATATCGTATTCGTGCACACGTTGTCTTCTTCATCCGTATCACTCCAAGATTCTTTGATGAGTTCTCTCATATTGTCTTTGACGACATTACATTCATTGAAAACACTTGAACTAGTAGCGTTTGTATTTAATCTATCTAAATATCTATCTACTGATTCGTCTTTAGAAGTGACGAATTGTTCATGTGTATTTTCAAAATCAATATGGTTATCTTTGGCTTGACAATTTCTTTGATAAAAGTTTAAAAGATTTTTTCAAATATCATTTTCCGTTTGACATAAGAGTATTCTTTCATATTCAACTCTCGGCAAGGTTTTATAAATCATTATTTTGGCCTCAATATTTTTACAAAACTTTCTTTTAAATAATCACTTTGATTTTCAAGATTAGTTTCTGTTGGTTGAAAATCACTAATTGAAATGACATGCCAAAGATCTTGATCTATTGATTTCATATAACTTTCAAATCTATTTTTCCATTCAATAAAATTATTGTTTTCAAAAAGTGGTGGTTCGTTCAAAGACCGCCCTTCTAGATATCTTTCAGATTTCATAGATCGATTCAAGTTTTAAAGTACAGTATACTTCAAAGTTCTTGACAACCTGGCTCTGATACCAATTGTAGAAACTAGAAGCGGGGTTAAATAGCTTCACCGTTTAGAATTACGCCTTAAATTTTTTTGGTTTCCTTTGTTTCTTTTTGAAAAACCGGTTGATTCTAAGTTAAGTGATATCTATGACCACTACAATAATAAGTAAAGTAAGTAAATTAAAGAGATAAGGAAAGAACACAACCAAACCAAGGCGCAAAGATTTATAGTAGTTCGGCACGAAGCTCACTCTTCGTCCTACTCCACTCCCCGAGTACCACACTCGAGAGTTCACAATCACTATGTCAACACTCTCCTTTCAGGCGAAGCAAACCGTACACAAAGCTTACACCAAGTTTAACGACACTAAGCGGAATGTCGAGTTCTAATCCTAGCTAGAACCAATCTACACAAGGCCCACGTGGCCACACGAACAAGCACTCTTGTCCACTTGGATCTACAACACGATCCAAGTCTTTACACGGACGATCACCCCATCTAATTCTTCACACGAACGATCACCCCGTTCACTTGAATCTTCACCCGATCCAAGCCTTCACACACGGACTTCACTAAGTCCTAATCTTCACACAAGGACTACACTAAGTCCTTATATTCACACAATGACAAAAGAACTAACACAAAGTCCTAATCTAGATACAACACTTCACGGACCTACACGTTTGTCCGTATAATATACAAGAAGAGTTTATAGGAAGAAGAGAATCGTAACACTTGTTACGTTTGTGTGTGGACTCAATTAACACTTCCTTTCTTAACGATTACGAGTGTTCTTCTCTTGCACTTGAGATAGAGAATGACAGGATCACTTAAGCACATATCGGCACGTTTTAGTGATCAAAGAAGGGAGGAGGAAATAACAGAAAGTTTTTGTTCTAAGAGGCTTAGTTTTTATGAGAAAACAGTTCAGTATTTATATCCACCAGGAGTAGCGGGGGACGTTCCCTTAAAGTTGGACGGTCCCATATATATAAGGGACCGTCTCCCTATTTAAGGGACCGTCTTGACATACGCTTCCCATTTTTGTCTTGATGTGATGAAAGTTTATCTGGTGAAAACTTATCTGATTTGAGCGGGAAAACTAGCTGTTGGGATATTTAAAATTCAAATTTATTTTCTTTAATAAAAAATTTCTTTTTAATTACAAAAATACTTTTGTAAAAATATTTTGTCATGTGAAGTTTTGAAAAAAGTAAATTCTTTAATCACTTTACTAATGTCGGTATTGTGTTTGTTCATACCTGAAGTGATGTTGTAGTCGATACGTTATCGAAATGATTTTTCTCGATTAAAAATTTATTAAGTGTAGTTTTACTTAACGTGTTTTTATATTTGTGATTATCAAAACGTAAAAAGACCGAATAATGCAAATAACGCTTTTGACATTATGTGTATTAACACTAATGTCTCCCTCTTTCAATATGCATGAGATGCACTCTTTTCTGGGAATTGGTCGAGATTAAACGCCTCAAACTTAATTTCTATTCTTAAATGCTTTGAGTTAGCGTTGGGTATAAAGATCAATATTGGTAAGAGTAGACTATTCGGTATTGGTGTTACTAGCCTTGATGTCGAGCTTGTGGATTCTTCACTTTGGTGTGCACACAATTCTCTTCCTATTACTTACCACCTCTAAGTGGGTAAAAAGGTGAGGAAAAGTGAGAGGTGGGCTGAAGTTATTAATCGATTTAGGGACCGTCTTTCTGCATGGTCGGCTAAATCTTTTTCAATTGGTGGGAGACTTACTCTCATTAAATATGTCCTTGGGAAGCCTCATGATTTACTTTCTATCTCTTTGTAAAGCCTCAGTAAAGGATATTAATATTGTGTAGTCTATTTCTTGGCACTTCTTTTGGGGTTTTAAGGATTTTCAACACGGTATAAATTGGATAAAGGCTATGTTTGGCGAAGAGCTTTTTGGAGCTTTTTGAGGCGATGAGCGGTGAACAATGAGCTTTTTGATTTTTAGTGTTCGTTTGGCAAAAGAGCGGTGAGCTTTACTATTTTTTAGGAAAGCTCATTTTTCCAATGCTTCTTTAAGAAGCTGTGAGCGGTGAGCAGTGAGCTGTGGCCACAACTCACAGCTCACTGCTACTGCTCACAGCTATTTTTGCCAAACATAGCCAAAATGGAAGAGCATCATTTTGGACACCAAAAAGGGGATTAGGTGTTGGGAGCATTTTTGCCAAAAAAAAAGGGGGATTAGGTGTTGGGAGCATTTTTGCCAAAAAAAAGGGGGATTAGGTGTTGGGAGCATTTTTGCCAAAAATCTTGTTCTCATAGGTAAATGGAAATGGCGTTTTTTGATAGAGAAAGATGTTCTTTGGCGTTTAGTCATAAAAGACTTACGGTTTGGAGGGGGTTTGACTCGCCCCCAAATTCGTTTGGGACTGGTGGCGTATAGTGTGATGTCCTTAAAGTTGTGGAAAGTATTAGAGACATTGTGCCTAATTTTATAACTTTTTTTTTTCAAAGTCTTAGATGAGTTAAATGTTTCTGTTTATCGCTCACCGCTTCTTAAAAAAGTATTGGAAAAGTGAGCAAATTTAAAAAATAGCAAAGCTCACTGCTCATTTGTCAAACGACTACTAAAAATCAAAGTGTTCATTGCTCACCGCTACCCGCTCCAGAAAGCTGCACACCGCTCCGTGCAAAACATACCCTTATTAATCACTTGATGATCGGGGGGACAAATTAATTTTAAGAGCACTCGGTAAGGTAACGCACCGAGGTGCGTCATGCCTTAACTCGGTGCGTTATAAGGGTGCGTTACCTTACCAAAGATCTACGTTATGAGCACGTTAACATGGTGCGTTAGAATCTTAACGTGCGTTAAGTTGAAGTGTAATAAAAAAAATTCACTTTCACTCGCCTATGATTGTTTGTGTGTTATGTTTGTGATGTGTTTGTGTTTGTGTGTGTTTTTCTGATTGTGTTTGTGTGTATTTTGAGTGTGTGTGTGTGTTTAGTGTGTGAACAGGAATCGATGGGGAAGATGATGATACGAAATATTAGGTTGTTGAATGAATAAAATAGTTAAGAGATTAATTTGTAAATTGAAAATTGAAGGTGAGTTATTGTACCATGGTGTTTTTTTGTGAGTTAAGGTTAAAACGTTAAAGCTGATGTGGCGCTGACGTGGCGGTGAGTTATGTTATAACTCATGGGCAACTTGTGTTCTCGAGTTATTTCATTAAAGAAAAGGGAATGAAATGGAAGTAAAACACTTTCCTCCCATATTTGGGCGGAAATGGAAGTAAAACAAATTCATCCAAATAACACTAACTTTACTTCCAGTTTACTTCTATTTTCTTTAATGAAATAACTCGAGAACATAATGTGGGAGTAAACCTTTTCACTTTCCTTCCCATTTTTTTAATAAAATAACTCGAGAACTGATCCAAAATTGTGAAGCATGCAATGAATTTTCCAATATTTATCTTTAGATTACAGCTATTCCTGTTTTTCTATATTAAAAAACGAATTTTGACTAACAATATGATTGTTGTTATATCACAGTCATTCAGTCAACACAGTTTTTATTTAATTTTGTAAATTTAACCGAATGTATAATATAGTTTCCGGAAAAATTTTGTTGACAGGTAGTCAATTTTTTCAAGTGAGATAGATTACTACGGAAGTACATTTTTAAGATTTGAACATACGTTAAACTTAACAGTGCCTCCTTCCCCACACATGGATTATCAACAGGACAAGGAGAATTGGTCCGACTTGGTTAGAATGGATCAATGATCCAATTTTACGCTTTTAAATCTCGAGCTTCTTACTCGAGTCTTTAATAAGTCGCCGTTAGAAAACATGAGTTTTTGCATATATACAAGCGTGAATTGGTACTTCATGTACATCGTGGGTTAGTGGGTGTTTAAGGCGCGTCTTAAACAACTATTTGTTGTATATACTTATATAGTACGGAGTACTAGTTTTATATTGTTGTGCACACAATTTAACATAAATTAAATTTAAAGATTATTTATGTTTATATATTTAGAATCTAGTGCGTACATGTTGTTTTAGCATAAAAATTTTAGTTTCATAACGATATTCTAAACAATGTTTCGTTTAAAAAATTAAAGTCAAGGTCTCAAGTATTCGAATATCTTAATGCTGTGCTTAAGTTTGATTTTTGTATCTCGTAAGTATATGGAATTTTATATTACAAGCAATTTAATAATAATAATAATAATAATAATAATAATAATTATTATTATTATTATTATTATTATTATTATTATTATTATTATTATTATTATTATTATTATTATTATTATTATTATTATTATTATTATTTAATGTAAATTTGGTATCATATATAAAAATTAAAATTTTACACTTAAATAAAATAAATATAAAATTAGTCCATTTTTAAGAGTTTGAACTTGATTGTAAATTATCTTTAACCCGTCATAATATAACTTTATTTTACAAGTAAGTACAAAAGTAAAAAATCAAAAACTCTTAATGCAAGGGTATTTTGTTTTTTTATATATATGAAAATTAATCTTATTCAATTTTGACCAGGTTGGAATGTTGTTTTTTATTTGCCAATCATGAGGCTCTATTGTGAAAGAGCATTTTTATATCCTCTTACAATTTATTTTTACTCATCCTTCTACCTAAGCAAAATATTAAATATGTTTTTCACTAATTATCTTATTTCATCTGGACTTTCAGGTTTTCTACATGTCAGGATCTTTGTGACTAAAGTATCTGTAAAAATATTAAGTAGGAAGAAATATCATTTCTCATTTTGAAATCAAGCTCTCTATTACTGTAATTTAGTTCTCAAAGACACCTTTTGAAATAAAGTTCAGAAATGACCGTTTCATTTGACATTAATAAAATTTAGTTTAGATATATTCATATGTTGTGTATTTTTCCTAAAATGATTATAAATAATGATATTTTATTTTTGTTTTTTGTTTAGGATATTTTTACTCAAACTTTAATGAGAAAGATAATATATACTTATCATGAGTTGTTGCAATATACCTAGGGCATGTTTGGTTGGGGGAAATGAGCTCAAAGAAATGAAAATGAATTCATTTTCTTTGTTTGGTAGCCGGTGAAATAAAAAAATGGAGATTTACACTTCTTGGAGAGTTTAGTTTATGTGCAAACTTATTCCTTTACTTTATAAGTAGAAATCAATTCTTTACATTGAATAATAATAATAATAATAACAATAATAATAATATGTAAATTTTGTTCATTTCTTAGTTCAAGTGTATGTTGTTACCAAATAGTAGTATCAATCTTAACTCTTCCTTTGGGGAACTTGAGAAGGATGCAGTGACCTTACTAAAACAAATCCGAAAGTTCTCGATGAACCAAGACATTGGGGCATGTGTTGCTGCTCATATCTTTAGTAGGATTAGCTTTTCTATAGCTAGAGGTAGGGATGGCAAAAAAATCGGAACCCAACGGGGAAACCTGAAACCCGAACTAATTGGAGCGGGGCGGGGCATGCTAATCGGGTTACAGGGCGGGTTTGGGGATTAAACGGGGATGTTAATCGGGTTTGGGGCGGGGAGCGGGGAATCCTCGCCCCGCCCCGCCCCGCCCGATTAATATATACACATATACAAATATCTATACCTATATAGTATTTTCTTCGTTTTTACGTAATAAAAAATATTACTCTAATATTATCAGTTTTTTTATATTTGTAAGAATGAAAATTTGTGATTATATAAACTCGTTTAATGTCATATTTTTAAGTTTTAATTTTTGGCGGTATAATTTATCATTATTTATGTATAATACTATCCTTGAAAACTTAATAACACTTGTTTGTAATTGATTATTAATAGGTTCGTTATTACTAACGGTCTAAAATAACAATAAATGTGGAATAATACGGATTTGGTTGAGAATTGCACCCAAAGAGAACATCCCGATAAGATCCCCGATTAATACGGGGTGGGTTTGGGGGACCATCACGCCCCAACGGGGCGCCCCGATTAGATACCCGATGGGGATCGGGGCGAATTTAGGGAGAACTTTGATAATCGGGTTTGGAGATGGGGATGGCCGCCCCGCCCCTAACCCGCCCTGTTGCCATCCCTAGCTAGAGGAGTGGGAGCCCAGTTAGTATCTCGGCTTCCCACTAACTTCTTGTAAATTTTATGAGTTGCTAAATAATAATAAAAAAAATAAAAAATAAAATAAAATAAAATAATAATAATAATAATAATAATAATAATAATAATAATAATAATAATAATAATAATAATAATAATAATAATAATAATAGTAACCCTTCTAAAGCGTATTCGACGATTCTCTATGACTCAAGACATTGGAGCACGGGCTGCGGTTCATATTTTTAATAGGATTAGTTTTGCTATTGCTAGAGGTGTGGGGGCCCAGTTGGTTTCTCGGCTCCCCACTAATTTCTTGTAAAATCATATAAATTTTTAATAAAAGTGTTGGTTATAATAAAAATAAAATAAAATAAAATAATAATAATAATAATAATAATAATGATAATAATAATAATAATAATAATAATAATAAAAGGTTTTAATTTAATATCTAGAAGGTATATAATAATATTATAAATTACTAAAAGTTATGAAAATTAACAATTTGCACATTAGTTCATCACAGCGGTGATAAATTTTACAAAAGAAGTGTTCTGAAGGCCTTGGCATACTCCAATAACAATCAAATAAAGACTCGCGAAAATTTCTAATATGTGGAAAGCTCTTTTGTTATGAAACAAATCACTATTTTTGAAAGAATCTGAAAGTTAACTACACTGCTATGCAAGAATGTGTTATAGAAAATAAGTTTTAGCATTAGAATACAAATGAGAAAACATCATACATGATATTTATTGTCCAAAATTATGTTTTTATAAAAAATGTCTTCTTTAAACTTATATACTACTATACATTAATCCAAATATGAATTAGTATAATATAAACATGCAATGGTCTTTTGTTAATGGGTCACTCTCTAATGATGAACCTATTATAAGGTGGCATCCGGAAATGTGTTGAAACTTCTTTATCAAAAGCTAAAGAATGGATGTAGGGTTTACTTTGCATCTCGGAAATGGTCATATGCAAGCAAACACTAGACAAGCCAAATACTTTATTACTATTATAATTTATTTCCAACTTCCTTTGTTCAAACTAAATGTAACATCAATCACAAACACAGTGATTTCACATATACATGCTTACAAGTTAGTTGTTTGAGTATATATCATAATAGTCGTTTCTTTTAATTATTAGTTTTATATTATATTCATAACATTCATGATTTTGTAATTTTAATTCATAATATTTGTCTAATTGCTCATCATATATGTGTGTATAGAAAATATGCATAACAACAAATCATTAATCATTAATATAAAAGAATTTGAGTAGTTGGAAGGAAGGTATATATCTTCTGTCTCCCAAATAAGTATGGAAAAGACATCTTCAATATTACCTACTTGGCTTTTTGTAGGTTCTTTATGCAGAAATGCTACAGCTTTTTTTGATGAAAGAAAGATAAATAGCTTATTGATGTTTGTACTT
Source organism: Artemisia annua (assembly GCA_014162995.1). NCBI lineage: Eukaryota > Viridiplantae > Streptophyta > Magnoliopsida > Asterales > Asteraceae > Artemisia > Artemisia annua. The sequence goes on along the minus strand of LBNU01009389.1, from coordinate 135,253 downwards.
CACAAAAGACTGTGTATGCTCAAGAGGGTACAAAAAAAGTTCATACATTTCTTAAACAAAAACTGTTTGTAAGTTTGTAACTATTAACATCCTCAATTATACGAGTAGCTTTTATTTGTGTGTATCATCAAGAACAAAAGATATGTGTAATTAAGTGTTGCTTGATTTAGTTTACGTTTTACCTGTTGTGTGGATTATGCTTCAGCTTGTTGCCCCTGCGTCAACCATCATGCATTGGCTAGTGTAGGCGAGCTCGGACAATGTTGGACTTGATAGGTCTATGCAACACAAATCCTTTGTGGACATAACCATGCGGCATTGACTTTTATGTGTCACATATATACTTAGACAATCACATTGAGGATCCATGAAGAACGGATACCCCATGACGATGTTTACGTAGCACTAGAAGGTGGATTCTTGCTCGAGGGACACTGAATCCCTTATACCCCATAACAAGTTCATGGACCACAGTGCGCATCATCTGGCCTTTTTTTTTTCTTGGTCAAGTCTTGCAACGACTTTTAAGGCATCATGATGCTTAACATCCGTTCCAAACTAACAACTAACTTTTCTTTCTTGATCTTCTTGTATAAACTAATAATATTATTATTAGATTGACCTTAGAGCATATATAAAATAAAATGAATGTGAATGAAAATGAAGGGTTAGAAAAGGATGCATGCAACGATTATTGACTAGTTTTAGTTTACTTAATTTGCTCCTTTAATATCGTGTTAGTTGTTTGATTTCTAATGTATTAATATTGACATTTTTGTGCTTTATTTTTGTTTTCATCAGCGCAAATTAGAGCTTGGATCGAGGGAGTCCAAAAGTAGTTAAAGCTTACATCACCAAATAGTCAACGGTCAACCACACATATACCTTTCGTCGCCCACAAATCTCACCACTTTTTCTGGCCCCTTTCTCGGTTTTAGTTTTTATTTGGTCATTGTCTGCTAAATAGTAACGGTATTAACAAATTTAACTACCAATATTTCTGTATAATCATTAATTAACCATGTAATATTTATATTTAAGCTATGCAAAGTTTATGTTATATTGTAAGATTATAAGTTACCCCGTAATACATAAAATCAAACAGCTAAGGACAAACTCAACAACTTTTTTTTTTTTTTTGCAACTTTTACTTGTCGAGTTACTTGAATACTTGATAATTTATAAAAATTTACCAATGTTGCGAGTCTTTTTAGTTATTTCAGTTTTTTTTAACGGCAACTTTATTAGAACCTAGCAAGGAGCTAGGACAATTACAAAGAAATTAAATAAGGATGTTGTAACCAACTATCCCAATTAAAAGTTCGACTACATCTAAAATGACAAAAAGGAGAACGAACGAGAAACAATGTCATCAAAAATAACATTCTTACGAGGGGTTTGTGCCGAGAATAGCAATTGGTTACGAAATATCCAAACACTCCACTACGAGACATAAAACACTCCCTCCAGTAAACCTTTTTAGTTATTTCAGTAAATCTAAAGTTTCATTTTTTTTTCTTTTTTTTTTTTTTTTGAAGCTTTGTTTAACGGTGCCCTCTAGAAACTGTATTTATTAGAGCTAACAATGCAATTAGTTATTTGAATGTTATGGTGTTTTNTTGTGGTGTACCAAAGGAATATAATTGAGGAGAGTGTCTTTTTGGTTTTCTATTTTAACAATGTTATAAGATAAAAGATGAGGCGTTAGACGGATAACTCGCCCTATACCAAGACTAAAAAATATATTTAATGCACATTAATTAAACTTACAAAATACCATAACTAAATCAGTTTTTTTAAAATCAAAGTCACATTAAATATTGACCTTGGGCACCCCTCTAACAAACTATTTTTTCAATGACACTTACATGAATCGCTCATTTAATAAACTCAGTTTTTTTCTATAGACACAATAGACATTGACCGTGGGACACTCGTCGAACAAACATTCTTTTCAATGACGCTTACCTGAATCACTTGGTTGGCACGAAATTCACACTTCCAACATCTCAATCCTTGGTTGAGACCTTGAGTTATTTTTTACGGGTTTCATTGAAGATGTTTTGGGTCATCGTTACAAGAATCGAGCCTTAATGTATTAACACTTGTTTGGTGCTTCTCCGTCGTTTTAACACTTTCTAGATTTTAAAAAATTCCACAAGACAGGGTATGTTGGGAAATACAACTTTTGTAAAAGAAGATTTTTTTAATTTTGAGTTTTTATTCGATTTTTTAATGCACAAAAAAAGAATTTTGATGCACAAATTTTTTTACTTGTTTTAGTTTGATGAGCAATGTTATTTTGATGCAAAAAGTTAAAAGAAGTTGGGTACAAAAACGAATTTTTTATGCACAAAAAATTGATTTAATGCACATTTTCATAAATTTATTTTTCGGAAAACGTATCCACTTTTGGAAAACTTCCTTCACAGTTTTTTTATTCACCAACATACACGATCTTATGGAATTTTTTTGGAATTTTTCGAGAAAGTTTTAGGGAAAAAAAAATCCTACTTATTATTCTCATGGATATTTATATTTTTATTTGATATATGTATATATATGAAAGAGTTAAGATCATTTGAGGACAAAACTTTATTTACATACAAAGGGACTAATCTCCACCATCCATCTTCCCTCCATCTTTATTTGATCTAATGGATGAGATTAATCCCAACAATTTAAAAAACCCACTTTCATCCTTTTTTTTCAAATATTAATATATTTTTTCAAAACGTTAATCATTAGCGGAAAAAAAATATCCGTTACGACGAGCATTTAATCGTCTTTCTATAGACAGGCAATTGATATCCTTTCGACGAATTTTTTTTTTCGTTTTTTAGTTTTTTCTCCTGCGCGAAAAAATATTCACTGCTGGTATCTACATATCCCATGTGATTATGATAAGATATCAGATGTGTATTAACATCACATGTGGATGATTTACCTAATATCACATGCTGATATTACAATCACTGTGATATTACACTAATATCACATGTGTAGTGTAATTACAACATTGATTATCACATGTGATATTACATATACATGTGATATTACTATCCATGTACTAGAGGGTGCAAATTTAGGTTAAACGGATTTTTCGTTTTAGAAAACGTTTTAAAAAAAACCGGTTTCCTCATAACGGTTTCTCGGTGTCGGTTTTTCAGGTTTTCGGTATCGGTTTTTTTCCGTTATAAATGTTCGGAATGTTTTTTTCGGGTTTTTTAAATTTTTTCGATCGTTTTTTTTGGTTTTAAATTTTCGGAATCGGTTTTTCTTTCTCGTTTTTACCGTTTGTTTTTTTTCGGGTGTTAAATGTTCGGGATTCGGATTTTCTTATCGGTGTATTACGGTTTCTTTTTTTTTTTGAATTCTTTGTTTACTTAAAACTTGAATTTTATTTTAATAAGACTTGTTAATTATCAACATATAATTAACAAGTACTATTCATAATTATTATTTAAACATCCATTATACAATCATATTTTTGTTCTTATTATTTCTATAATTATTTTCGGTCATATTTTGTCTTTGGTTCTATAAAAAGTTCCAAAAATGTTATTCCTCGCATTTTTTGCTAAACCGGACGGTACGCGTCACAGCCTACGACTCACGGGACATGGATTACAAATACAGTAATACTCTTGGGTAGCGGTCCTTAATTATCGTTATTAACAAGTGGAACCAATTCATGGGGTCGAAAGAAAAAATCTCTTCTTGATAGGGCCGTTGCTTCCTAGGTACCTATGATTCATTGCGGACCCAGAAATGGATCATTGGAAGCATCTGTTGGGTCTTCTATACTAATAGGTTTGATTGTTTCGCTTTGTATTTCCAAAGGAAAAAGATCTATGAGGTTCTTCTGATCCGATTGAGAGAGTTATTGGGTTCTCCAATAACTAAAAAGTGTGCACTGTCATTAACTGCGGGTTCGTGGTAATAATAAACTCTACCTACCCCCTTTTTTTATAAAACCACCCGACACCTTTATTACCATTCCAGTTTCATTCTTCTATCACGTTCTCCCTTAGGAATTGGAAAGGGAAAGGGATCTTGGGCCTCCAAATAACATCATTCACAGACTATAGGAGAAGCTTGTTCAAGATGTCATTTTTTCCTTTTAATGGTGGCCGCTCAAAAGGACCACCAACACCTTCGAATTTAATACAAAGGAAGGTTTTCTTACGGGTTGAAAAAAAAAAAAAAAAACCGGTTCAACGGTTTTTTAAAAAACCGGTTAAACGGTTTTAGAAACGCGCGTAAAACCGGTCGGGGCAAATACTCAAACGATACTAACCGGTTCGGGTTAAAACAACCGGACCGGGTTTTAAAAAAAGGGTTTTTAAACAACGGTTCCAGTTTTTTTCGGTTAAAAAAAAAACCGGTTTGAAACTTGCAGTTCTAATCAATGGTGATATTAAATACTCACTGTATATTTTTTTCGGCCAGGGGAAAAAAAACGTGAAAAAAATGATTTTTTTTTTGTCGAAAGTATATCAAATTGCCTGTCTATAGAAAAGTAATTAAATGCTCGTCGCGATGGTGTAATTATTTTCGCTTAACGATTAACGGTTTAAGATATATTTAAATTATAAAAAATGGGTGAAATATTAAAATGCTTTTAATCTCAACCATTAGATCAAATAAAGAGGGAGGGAAGATGGATGGTGGGGATGAGTCCCTTGGTATGTGAGGAATCTTTGGTTTCTAAAATAACTCGATTCTGAAAAGAAAAGCTTGGTTAATAAAACAATGTGAAATTATGTTAACATAACATAAATAACCTGTAACTTATGAATGCTACTTTTATGAATGATGTCGGGTAATAACATAAAACATCCCCATCTTTATGATATGATCAAGATCTTGTTCAACCCCGAGGCCCTACCCCAAACATTGAGATATGGCTTTTGAAATCTACACCAACAAATACTTTTTAATATATCTAATAATCTCCATGATTTCAAAAGTAAAAAAATAGTTAAAATGGAAGTGAGAGTACAATACATTATACACTCAAACTTCAGTTATCTATTCTTTGAAGACTTATAATTAGTTAATTACTGTTGGTTTCATATCATGGCATAATATCTATAGACGTTAAGTGACTAATTATCATTGTGAAATGTGGAATACTTTGAACAATGTTCTTTAGAATTGAAAGTGCATACAGTATATCGATCATTCATGAGCCAAAAATTTTATATGCTAAACTCAAGTTCACATAACTATGTATTGAAGACTAGTAAAACAACACGAAATGCTTACGTTTGCTCGTGCATTAAAATTCTGTGATTTTCTTTAATAAATTTGATTTTGACAGTCTGTGTTCGCTAGTGCATTAAGTACTTAATCATCGGGTATTATAATAATCACAAAGACAATAAGGTACACTATTCAGTCACCTAAATATCTTTGAGTAGACGAGACCAAAAAATAATCAAGCTTTTGAAGTGACTTATAGATCACTAAAACTACTTTTACGAGTTGAAGTATTCATATCTAGATTTATCTAAGTAGTTGATTTACTCGAGTAAAAAAGAGTTCCCGAGATTGTGCGCATAAATCCCCATAAAATAGGGAGGTGAGTTGAGTGTGGATGAATGGTAAATTTTTCACTTTTTCATGTTTCCTACTTTCCAAAGGCTTCTTGTGTTTGGTTTATCGATGAGGATAAAATGCGGCGTGGCTTTTTCAAGTGTTCTTTTGGAAACATTAAGACCCCATGTGCCTGCTTTCATCAAATGTTTACTCATCAAATTTGCTTCTTTATCTATCTAGCTAACTAAAATATAAGTTTAAGTAGTTTCTATCTTATGTAAATTGAGTGACACTTATTGCTACTGTTGTATGATGTACGACTAAACGTGAGAGGTGGCTTTTAAGCACATCCTCTTAAAAAAAACAACTTTTCACACTTAAATCTTAGTTTTTTTTTTTTTTTTCCAAAATCACTATTCATGTCCGTTAAAATTAACCTTATGCCTAATCAAAACTTAGGTGATTAAAAGGATTTTCTTCTTAATGGGGAAGAAATGTGAGCCCAAACCCTTAATGCCTCTTAATTGAGGGAAGCATTAAAGCTTCTCTCTCTCAAATAAGAAACCAATTAAGAGATTTTTTATGGAACCACTTAACTTTGTTATTTCTTATTTGTGTTTATAGTCTATAATGGAGATTTAGCAGTAGATGGCAAGGATGTGGAAGTTGAAGGCCTATTTTTGTCAAGTTGGAAAAGTTTCAAGAGCTAGAGTATATAATCTCCTTTTCAGCATTAGGGTTGCATAATTCAACAACCCTTTTCTCTCTAAAAGAACTCGATCGTTGGTTTCAAATCCAGATCTTTTATGATAATGTAAATCATCAGACTAACATGCCATAGATTACGCCGCCAATGGTAGACTAAGCAAGCTCAGTGTTGATAAGTGCTGGGAAGTCATAGAGGACTTGGCACAATACGAAGAAGAAGGATGGGAAGATCCCATGTTCTTGGAGGAGGGGAGTTTAAATTACATAAATGCAACCCAAGAACAATTGTTTGACAACGTTGAAAGGCAGGTTGAGGAGTTAATGAGAGCCGAATTGCCCATGACCAACCCCTGTGGATATGTGAATGCGGCTAGCAAACATACGTTTCCTAAATTTTCACGGCTATGGGAATTCGAAAACATAATGTTAACTTTTGTGAGCAACCAGGAAAAACAGATCCAGTAGTTGGAAGTTCAAATGGAGAGCACCCGAAACATTTTTATGGGCCTAGCTGAAGATTTCATATCAAAGATTAAGGAGAAAATTAGGGAAGAAGCCGCACCCAAGAAGATCGAAAAGATCTTTGAACTTTCAATCCCTAACGAAACAAACAACGAGGGAAACAAGGGAACACCTTTTCCCGAAGACCCAACTCTGAATTACTCCTTTTCCCATAAGCTTCCTTTTCAGAAAAAGAATTCTCAAATTCATAGCATCTTCGTCGGAAGCCTACAAGTAAATGAAATTAGGAAATGGTCTTTCGGTTTTAAACCTGGTGTGCGAGAAACTCAACACAAGCCCAATTTAATCTCAAAAACTTCTTGGGAATGATTCCTCAGCTCATTAATTACTTACCAAAATGGAGGTTGGAAAATAAGTGGGGCAATAACTGACTCATTGAAGAACCAAACCGCACCCAATGATAGCAACCAAACATTTGACCCGGGAGGAATTTGTTAACTAAAAAACGCTTTTGCTAATCAAAGTTAACAATGCAAATAACCCATTTTCAAAAGTGCGAGGGCTGAATTGAAATTTTGTAGAAAACCTCAAAAATGCGGGCATCTGACGGCGTCAGGATTAACACCTGACGGCGTCAGCCCGACTTCATAGCTTTAATAACCACAAAACTATCAGTTTCATCATAAACCCCACAAATTCTATCCACCCCACATAATACCACCGAGTCTCCAAGGACAAATTCGTGCAATTTCGTTGCCAATCTCCGCATGGTAAGTGATTTTTATTCATCTTTCTCAATCCAATTGTTTATTCGATCCATCAATTTAGGAAACCCCTAAATCCGAAACCCTAAGATTAATTTGAGATTAAAACTTATGAATGCCTTGTAATTGATGTTATTTTAACAATGATTAAGGCACTAGTTAGTTAAATAATCAATTTGGTTTAGTGTTACTATGGGAAATCACGGATTCGACCATAACCCTTTGGCTTTTTGGCCATTTTTCTATCAAAAGAGGTGTTTGGGTTAAGGATCTATAAGTTTGAAACTTGATTTTTCCCTCGTAAGCTCAGATTCAAAATTATCAAAGGCTGACGGCGTCAGCCCGTAAGGCGTGACGGCGTCAGACCTATCTGATGCTCAACCAATCTTTATTCTAGCTCTTAACTGCCCTCGTTCTTTCTTGCTTTATTACAGGAAATGAGTAAACGGTCTAGGAGTCACAGAGCTGGGTCCTCAAGAGCCCCGCAAGAAAGCTTGGCGGATAAGGTGCAAAGTTGGGGTGTCTTTGATGGCGATGACTCTACCTTCAAGTATAACCAATTGCGCCACCATGACATTGACCATGGCGCCATCATTTATTGGGATTTCTTGGTCACAAATGGACTCGAGGGAGCTTTTCTCGACAGCTTTCAGACCGATAACTTCACGGGCCCGCAATGGGCAAGATTGTTTAGACTGGAGGAGCCCGTGTACGACGAGCTGGTACGTGAGTTTTTGGCTACTTATTACTTTGATGTAAGGGAGGGCAGGAGTAACGTTGGATCCACCTCAGTTTACTTTAGATTGGGAGGTAAGGATCGGTCTTGTTCTGTTTTAGAGCTGGGTTGGAGGTTAGGACTTTATAGCTAGCATGAGGCTACTCAGGGCCCGTTCATGGCTAGATTGAGTCAGGGTGTGACTATTATGAATGATATGAGGAGTATGGGATTTAGGCCCACTATTGCAGATGGGATGTACGCGTCTGGGGCTTCTGGGGCTTCTGCTATTAGGGATCCTAGAGTTAGGCTGACACATCGATGCATCTCCTATACTTTGTCCGGCCGCCATGGCTCTACTCACAGGATCACCTACTTGGACCTCTTCTTCTTGTACACGATTTACTCTCCAGATGTTTTCTGTAACATCCCGTTCTGGGTGGCTAGTTATCTATCGGAGGGAGTTGGGGAGAAGAGCAATGACCTGATTTATGGGGGGATGTTTATCACCAGGCTGGCTAGATCATATGGGGTCCTCAAGCCGGAGATTCTGAACTACTTAAGTGCCAAAAACTTGATGCGTGGTTTTGCAACCTTGCAAAAGGTTTTACTTCTCAAGGGATCTTGAGAAGCTTGCAATCCCCACCAGGCAGTGTACCCGACCGATGTTGTATAGTGAGTGGCAAGTACCGGGGGATTGACCGTTCTCTCGGGGAATAGTGTCGTTAAGATTGAAACTAATCTAACTAGGTCTAGAGGTGAGGGATGATTCTTTTTGTATTTTTATATTTTATGGAAAGCAAGTAAAAATATCGGGTATTGGAAGAGTGGGCGGAATTAGTTGCTAGCCAACTAACCCAAATAACTACTTAAACAAATAAAATAAAATAACAAGAAAGTAAATTGGTAGGAACTTCTTATATGGAGAAAACGTGTTTATTTAGATTTCCTTACTCCCTAGTTATCTTTTATTGATTAATTGGTTTGTCACAATTGCGTGGATGAAGGATTGCATTCCTTAATACCATTCGTGGGGCCATGTACGATCTTCCCCAACTCTATAAGCTTCTATCTCTTTCTATGACGACACGTTTAGTATCCTATCATGGTCTCATTAATAGTCACTTATGCATTAAATACAACCAATAAAACAGTAGTACACATCCGATTACGTTTCTTAAGACGTTCAAGCAAGTTACCGTATAGGAGATTAGCCAGTTTTATTAAGCCTAACGCTAAAATCAATCACCCACAACAATTAATGACAAACCAACAACCAATAATCAATAACTAAGTTTCATTAGATCTAAGCAAACACAAATAAACCTAAGCTAGCATGTTAATAGAAAGAAAAGCATACAAGATAATCAAGCATATAGACATATTGAATGATTAAAGGATAACTTATCTTCAATTAAACATGGGTGAAAGTAGGGGTTTGAAACCCTTACAAAAGCTGTAAAATCGTGCTAGGGTTTTGTGCCAAGAGTTCCTCTCCAAAAGTTCTTTTTTTAATGAATGAAAAATCAAAAATATATATAGAATTTACAATCTGACGGCGTCACCTTTTGGGTCGTGACGCCGTCAAGTCGCCGTCCTAGGGTTTCTTGATTGCCTAGATCCACTTCTGACGCCGTCTGGTTGGATTATTCTCTGGGCCGTCTCTCTTTAACTTAACACGTGACGGCATTGGCAAATTAGAACGTGACGCCGTCACGTGTAAACTTCCCAAAATCTTTCTGGCGCGTCAAGTGTAAACTGATTATCCACCTCTTGATCAACATGTGACGGCGTCACCTTGTGAGCCTTGACGCCCTCAGGTACTGTTTCCAGCTTGGATTCTTGACTTTGTCGTTTTCTTCACTTTTTGCTCAAAAAACGTCCAAAATGCTTCCTTTTCCAGAATTCTTTTCCAAAGTACCTAAATTGACAAAAGAAATGATTTGAGGTAATAATTGATCATATTATCATGACTTAGGGCTTAAATGACCCCTTAAAAGCGTAACAAATTTCTCCTTATCAGGCATGCGTAGGGTGTTCAGAGTTAGATCCCTGAAGCAGATGGGTATTGTAAAGGAGCTTGAGATGGGGGGGGGGAGTATGCATGGTAGGCACCTAGGCCTGCTGCGATTGGTGGTGGTGATGACGATTACGATGAGGATGAGCCACAGCAGCAGCAGCATGGGGGTTATGATGCCGGTTCCGCAGATTACTACCGACATATGAGTCAAGGAGACTGGCAGGCCCACCAAGGGGCCTGGATGGGTCAGGTGGATGCATGGAGGACCACTACTGACCAGAGGTTCGACTGGATGTATGATCACACAGTACGACAAATGCAACACTTATCTACTCGTGATCAGTTGGACCCACATTTGCAGATTGACCCTTTCTCTAGCCGTGAGCAGGACTACCCACCTTATGGGTACTATGGGCACCTCCCTCCTGGCTATGATTACCGTTACGGTCCCCCTCCTCAGTGATGTTTTATGGTTATCTTTGATGTATCTTGGAACAATTTATTTATGGTTGTATGTTTTAAGACAATTTGGCTTGTAATAGTTAGGATTATGCCTCTGTTGGCATTGGGATATTTGTGACGCTTTATTTTATTTTTATGCATGTAGGATTTCTATCTTTTATATCTCTCAAGTTTATCATTTTCTTGTCCTTTAAGCTTTATTTTGTTTGTGTGTTTGTTTATTTGATTTTATTTGCTTCCGTATGTATGTTTCATTCTTGTTGTTTATTGTTTATTTATCAAATAAAAATTGTGAAAATGCTTTATCTTGTTTTTAACTTCGTCTTAATTACATGTAAAGGTATTTTGCAAAAGATAAGTGTAAGGGAAGCTCATATTTGTTTCATAAAACGGATTGAACAAGAAAAATAACAATTAGATATGAAAATACATATTAGTATTTGTTTGAGTCAAATGCTTGTATCGAGTCACAATGAATATTCTGCAGGAATTCCAGGTATTAAAACTTAGATTTTTCCAGAAATTTTCCGGAAACAAAATATGAAGAATTCTGTCAAATGGTTTCTGACGGCTTCAGGATTAAAACCTGACGGCGTCAGAAGTTATTTTCTGAAAAATTTTCCAGGTTTTATTTTTCTGCTGGAATTGTAAAGCTTCGTAAATTCTTTAATTTTTAAAACTCCAGGAATCTGCAAACATTTATTTTGCAAGCATTATATCTTACCTTACTTTCTAGGATTTACTTTTATATAGAGTTTACCGCTGATTTTATACAAAGTTTCGTGTTTGTTAGGTAAGAAGATGATTATATTTCAGGAGAGATGCTTTACATGTTCATTTTCTTGGAGGAGGATTTGACCATGTTACCATATCGTCCATACCAAGCGAATCAGGGGAGTATTAGTTTTTTTCATTTTCATTTAACTTTACTTTTACATCTTTTAATTTAAACATTGGGGACAATGTCCGACTTAAGTGTAAGGGGGTAACTTGGGATACCTTAGAAAATATGACTTCGCTTGATTTTTGTTTTGTTTAATAGTAGATGTGGAATAAAACTTTGAGAAATACTTGTTAGGTAATTTTAGCACCAAATTTAAAATTTTTTGCAATATATAGGAGTGAAATTTTAGTCTTAATAAGCGTCTCATGGATAGGAGTTGTACGACTATCACGAAAATCGTACCACTCAAAAATTTCCACCCCAAATATGTGAGGTTCGCCTTTAGATTTGTTAGGAAAAGCATTCATTATTAGTGCTTGTGAGTGTACCGGTAGTTTATAGATTCTAGAACTTGCGTTAGCGATGCATCCCGAGACCGCTAGTGAGACTACATTCGTGTAGTTAGGATTTACTATATGATAAGAGGCATTAGGATAACCCTTGTTTTAAACCTGTAATATAATTACGTTGACTTCATTGGTCAAGTAATTCTCCAACACCTTTGCGATGTACTAATTTTTAGTACACGATACCCCTAGTACACCCCTTAGAGCCTATCTTTTTCGTTTCTGACTTTAAGCATTTTACTTAAAGGAAGAATTTGTTTACAATCCACCCCCAAATATACACCCAAATCGCCTTAGCCTACCTTGTATGCACTCATCTTTAGTGCATTATTGTTATTTGTTTAAACCCTTTGTTAATTGTCTAATTAATTACATGGTTGCTAAGTCGAGTCATATCTTGTACATATTGTTTTGGGACGATTGGGACTCATGGGTAAAAGTACTAGTGTTATGGAGTAATGGGGAAGAACATCATTTATTACCCCATAGATACGTTAATGTTTAAAGTACTCCAAGTGTTTCGATTATCTTAATTCGAGTCTTTATTTTTAATTATGTAAAAGTTCAAGTGTAAGGGGAGAACGAGCCCTGTTGATGAATTACTTTGGATGGTAGGGCAAGAGTGTATGAAAAAAAATCGAAAAACAAGAAAAATGAAAAAAAAAAATAGAAAAAGAAAAGTGGAAAAAAACATACGGACTACCATCCCGTTCCTTTTATTTTTATTTATATTTATGTTGGTCATAGTTAGTGTAAGTTGAGTCGAGTATTGGGTTAGCAACGCCGCATTGTACATGTAATTAACTAAGACAATTGACTTGCCACCAGTTGAAATATCCCTTATCCATCAAACCGTGTTTTTCCATATCCCTACACCTAACGTTATAACCCTTTGAAAGACCTCTTTGATAGTTTATCCTAGGTGCTTACGCCAAAGTGGTGGAGGTTTTGATCCTTTCCCAAGCCTATGGTAATCTATGTGCTATGACAGGTAGTGAGAGATATTTTCCGTTTCCATTTGTGATATATACATTTATAACACCCGAGAGATGAGAGTATCCAAACACTAATTGTGAGGTACTAGTGTACAATTTCCGTGCTTATTTTGACTAGGGTAGAATGATCATTTGTTGTAATTACTTTTGTGTTAATGCTAAATGAACCCTAGCTTGTATTTTGATTGGTATAAAAGCTCATTTGCTTGAGGACAAGCAAATCTCAAGTGTAAGGGTATTTGATAAGGATTTATTTGATACGTTTTTAGGGGGCAATTTAAGCCATAAATCGTGTTTTTATGATCAAATATTACCTCAAATCGTTTCTTTTCTCATTTTAAGTACTTGGGACGTGATTTCTGGAATATGGAGCATTTTGGAGCTTTTCGGACGTTTTTATGCTCAAGAATGAAGAAAACAAGAAAAACCAAGAAAAGTCAGGTTTTTACACCTGACGGCGTCAGGCTTTGGATGCTGACGCCATCACCTTATGCTGAGAAATTGTGGATTTTTACACTAGACGCCCCAGAAAAGAAGTTGGAAGTTTGCACCTGACGGCATAAGATGCATTTTGGTTGAGGCCATCTGGCTTTGCGAATACACGAGACGGCCCAGAAAGGCTAACAAGTGACGACGTAATAAGTTCTCTTGGGCGATACGAAACCCTAAAACACAGCGTTCTGACGGCGTCAGAACCTATAACCTGACACCGTCAGAGTTGTATCTCTATATATATTTTGGGATTTTTCATTCATTAAAGAGTGGAACTTTGTGCACAAACCCTAGTCCAACTTTTGCAGTAAACTTAGGTTTCAAACCCTCTTTTCTTCCATGTTCAATTAAAGATAAGTTATTCATTTAATCATTCAATATGTCTACGTGTTGTTTGATTAATTGTTTGTCTTTTCTTTACATTAACATTCTAGCTTAGGTTTATTTGTGTTTGCTTAGATCTAATGAAACCTAGTTATTGATTGTTGGTTTGTTGTTTTCTTTATTGTTTGGTTGATTGACTCGCGTTAGGCTTGAGAAAACTGGCTAAATCTCCTATACGGTAACTAGCTTGAACGTCTTAAGAAACGTAATCGGATGTGTACTACGGTTTTATTAATTGTATTTAATGCATGAGGGATTATTAAGGAGACTATGTTAGGATACTAAACGTGTCGACATAAGAAGAGATAGAAACTTATAGGGTTGGGGAAGGCTGTACACACCCCCACGAATGGTATTAAGGAATACAATCCTTCAACTAAACAATTACGGAATTTAACAAACCAATGAAAAATAACTAGGGAGTAGTGAAATCTAAGTAAACACATTTTTATTTACATAAGGAGTTCACCAATATTTACTTTACTTGTCATTTATTTTATTTTGCATATTAGTAGCTTTTGAGTTAGTTGACTAGTAACTAATTCCGCCCACTCTTCCAATACCTGAGATTTTATTTGCTTTTATAAAATATAAAAAATACAAAAAGAATCATCCCTCACCTTTAGACCTAGTTGACCTATCATTCAATCCTAACGACACTATTCCCCTAGAGAACGATCAATCCCCCGGTACCTACCACACACTATACTACATCAGTCAGGTACACTGCCTGGAGGATTGCAAGCTTCTCAAGATCTCTTGAGAAGTAAAACCTTTTGCGAGGGTTGCAATCTTCGCATCATCGATAATTCTTAGTCCTATTTAATTTCTGAAATCGTTTGCAAATTAAACAAGTCACAATGAGTAATAAGGTGCAAATAAATGAAACAATAAACAAACGATCATATCGCGACATGCAAAACCTAAACCGATGAATACCTATGCTCGGGTTCATGAGTCATCATGAGCCCGAGAAGTCAACTAAGGGTCAAACCAGTATAACAAAACAAAGGTGTTAGGTCACTGATGTGTTTCGAAAGCTTTATATTTATTAAACTAGTTTCACCATTTCCTTAATACACAAAACACTTGGGCAAAAGTATAACCCCCGTTTATAACAAAGGTTTGAGGTAAGACCAGGTCGTCCCAAGAGAGGATGTTGTTTCTTATTGCTAGTTATAGGTAACAAAATTAGATTCCAATGATTGTCACTTATCACTAAAACCGTTTTTGTTGGATTTAAGTTCTTTGAAATGTTTTCCCAATTTATATTAAAAGTATGTTTATTCAAGGCAAAACACATGAGAATCATGAGAGGTATCACAGAAGTTACATGGACAATGCATAAGAGTAAAACATGATGGTAGATCACGTTAACTAGTATATCTATCCTATGTAAAAGAATCTCCTTTCGGCCTTTGATTCTAGATACACAGAATGCATAAAGTGTGGTCCAAGTATGAAGTATATAACATGCATTTCCTCTAGTCAAGCCGTTAGACATTAGACTAGCCATTAAACGTGTCATAATCAAGGTTATCGTTTGTTTTACTAAGCAATTCTCACAAGCATAGCAATGAGTTGTTATAGACAGACAATTCATAATATAACCAACATGATTGAATCTTTCGACCTTTAGGCAATCACTATGATCAATCAAGACAAACGATAAGATACTAAACAATGACATATCAAATGCAAGTAACATAGATTCAATATTCATGATATTAATCTCATAACAAACATGGCTCAAATGCCTCAAACAAACATAAGGTTACTACTCCATATTATTCATAAAGTTAAACAAGTACAAAAGTATTTCTAGCATTATAACGAATTATACCGAAAGTATTCGAGCTCCAAGTGGTTCTCCAAGTGTGGTTCTTACTTCTTAGCTAGTGGTTTTGGTACAAACCACTACTAACTGCTTCTATAATCAAGATTATTTGATGTTGTTGTGTTGTATTTTTTCCTCCGTTTTGAGCTCCTTTTATAGCGTGAAAATGCTGCCCTAGCACGTCCAAATGAGTTATGATAGGCAAGTGATCGGCCTCGTCATTGAAGTGGCTCATTAATGTAGAAAACATAACTGCCATGTGAAGTACACCGCGCATTTGGTGTAAAACCGGCGATCTTTATTTTGCGTAACCGGCGCTTATGTTGCATATAACCGGCGTACTTTATGTTTGACTCGTGAATACATAGTTGACCAAAGATGCCCGTAAGCAGCGCTCTTCCTTCATATAAGCGGCGTGCTTTAGTCCAACTAAGTCTTTTTTCCTTTTATGTTTACAAAGTCATCCAACTCGTGCTTTTCTCGTTACTTTCACCAGACCTATGTCCTGCAAATATATTCTCATATTAAGTATCAAAAGTCCTAATAATGTGGTTATTTTATCCTATAATTCATATAATATCGGGGGTATAAACATGTATAATACGAGACTCATCAAACTCCCCCATACTTAAACCAATGCTTGTCCTCAAGCATAAAAGAAATGTATTTTAAAAACTAAGAATCGTATAAGTTTCAAAAGTATATATTTGTTGTGTATCCAAGACAACCAAGAATAACATGACATGCTCGTTACGAAAGTATCAAATTTTCATATTTACTCAAGCACTCATAAAAATAGTTTTTGGTATGGAATCACTCTCATAGCTCAGTCATAACTTATAGATTAACCATATGCTTATAAAAGAACCAAAACTGCTCCGACATGGTGTAAGCACCAAGTATAAATATAAAAGAGGTCTTTGTTTGGGTTTAAGGGTTATAGGGTATGTTTATGGAATAATTGTTGTAAACACTTAAATCGGGAATTCATACTTCTTCTTTCTATTCTTTTTTTCTTTCTTTTTTCTTTTTCTTTTCATCACTTTTCTTTTTCACTTATTTTTTCTTTTCTCCACCAAATTGCAACAAAGATAAAGCGTGCACTCTTCATACTCATCGTAATTGGTATACAACCATATTTTTTTTTTATTTTTTTTTCATATATACTCCAATTCTTTTATTCTCGACTAAGCAACATATTTTTGATTATTTTCTTGATAGATAAATAGAAACGAAATTTCAAGGCTCAGAAGGGTGTATCTAATGGATAATAGCACTAAAAGTGAGTGCTAAAGGGTTATATTTCGATTAGAAAACGGTTGGCTTATATATGGTGTAATTCCTATTTTTTTTTGCCTCTTATCATGTAAAAATACTTATATCACACGAATGTGATCTCACTGCGGTCTCATAATGATTTCAAATACAAGTTCTAGAATCACATAAATTATCGGCACACTCATGAACAAAGAAATCAAGCATAAAAGGTATATGCCGATATAGGCTCGAAATCCTCACATTTATAGTGGTAATAGTCATAAAATATGCAAATAATGTCATTAATCCCGATTCAGACTTCTTATAATTGTTTTGGATACATTTTTATAAAATTCTTTAGTTATTTCCAATTTTACTTCTATTTATATACCCCCGTAATCGGCGTACATCACAAGAATGTGCGTCGGTTTTTAGTTATAACCACGGCGTTTTTATGCCAAAAGCGGCGCTTTTATTTTGATTTTTTTCCTTTACAGTTTAAATTTTTTCATATACTAGCAAAAGTTATGTCTTTATTTTTCAAGTTATCTTCCCCCCACCCATACTTAAATTAAGCATTGTCCCTAATGCTTTAAGAATTAAAAACAAAGTATAACGGAAAAAATAAAGGATAACGGTACTTCCCGGGTATTCTTTGTTATTCTCCCGAGAAATCTCCAAGTAATTGTCCATCTTTTGGACCATAATCTTATTCCCTGTATACATCATGCAACAAAACAATATCCACAAAAGTTGTAATGTGCCATCCACACATTACGTTAGCATTATATATAATAGATAATAGTTTAAATTGTTCAGATTGTTTTGAAAAGGCAAGCATGTTGCCAATCGTGGTGGTGAAGTGGTGCAAGTGTTCAAACTGTTTAGTTGTGGGTACCAACAGAGGTACCCTTAATACAGACCATTAAATTGTATGAAACATGTTTGAAATTGTTTTAAATCCATGACCAACACCCTGACCATCAAATCATCCAACACAAATACCAACCACGCCGTGTATCCAGCCAAACCCCGACGGGTTTTACTCCTGACCTTCACCTTCTTCTTCTTCACTACTGCTTCCAATGTCTTCTTTTCCATTACTCCCACTAGCACTGTCACTTCCACTCTCAGTCTCATCCCCACTGCTTCCTTTTTCTTCTTCTTCAACCTGTTCAGAGACACTAGGTGGGTTATAGTCTTCCATGTTAATGTTGTGAATCTTTCCCAATTCCTCTAACACCAAAGCATATCTGTCAGAGTGGTTTCTTTTCCATCAGCTCCAGTTTTGTTTCCATAACTTCAACTCTTTCAACCAAACTATTTTTCTTTCCTTTGGGGGGTGGTGGTGGTCTTACATTCTCTGGTCCAGCAATATCAGGCTTCAACTTTCCCCTGTCATCTACCAAATCCCTCAAAGTGACATGATCAAATGTTTTGTAAGCTGTTGGTGCAGAATAGGTGGCCATATTCTCCTTAGTGAACATTTTTAACCTCTTAGCCAACCTGGTAATCAAATGGCCACACACCAACTCACTGTCACTCTGGCTTCCTTTGCCTTTTTTCTTTAACCAATGTGCCACAACCCAGGCCACATTTGCATATTCACCCATGTTCTTTCTTTCAAACAAACTTAACAACCAGCATTCCATCCTTTGTATTTTATCAAACCCTGTAGTCCTCTGGCAAAGTAAATACACAATCATTTTGTGCAGAACCTTAAAAACATTCCTCTTTATGGTACTCACCTTGCTTTTTGACAAAATTAAACTATCCTCTGAACTCACCCTAGCCCAGAATTCATTCAATGCTTCATTTGTTATTTTTACCTCATTCCTTACACCACCTTTGAAATATTCTTCAAAATACTCATCTTCACAGCTTCTTCTGTGTACAAACCCAAAGCTACCCCAAATTCTGCCAGTGTCATAGAATGCTTCTTTCCTCCCAGCCTAAAGAAAATGCTTTTTTCTGTCATAATTTTGTCATCACCAACTGTCTCATCAAATCCAAATGCTGAATAAAACTCCAGACACAACTCCTTGTATACATTCTCCCCAATGTCAAACACTTTCCTCCAAGCATCAGAAACAAACAAAACCTCATCATCATCCTCTTCATTTACCAACCTTATAGTTAACATCTCTTCTATCTCCTCAACACAACCAGCCTTGTTTAGAACTTCCCATTCTAGCAGATATGGAGCATAGGGGCTCTTCTGGTACAAGGTGCTTAAAACCTTGTTGTAATCTTTCCTTGTCTGAGTGTTACATGTTCTCCACAGTAGATGAGGGTGAGAAACAACTGGCATTAATGCCTCCTCCACAGTTATAGTCTCCCTCTTTCTCTTGGTTTGCCTTTGCCTTGAGGATCCAGACTCCTCATCATGCCCTGCATTTTTAGTCTTTAAACATTCACAAACAAACAATATTAGTTGTTAGAAAACATAATCATCATAATCATAATCATTTAAACAAGTTTAATGCCTACTGTGATCAAATTGTTCCAAAAAATCTGCGGTTTTAGAAATAAAACCGGCGGTTACGTGATAAAATTTTCAAAATCATGAAAAAGTTCGGCGATTTTAGTAAAAGATCCGCGGTCTTGGTCCTCAAAACCGGCGTTTTTTATGCTCTGCACAAAAAGTGCTCGGTTTTATATTCAAGAATCATTCTCATAGTGTCAAGGCTTTAAAATTCTATCCTTCTCAAGCCTCTAAAATCTTAAATTCATTCTTAAGTTTCCAAGTAACTATGTAATAGCAACATATAGCAGTTTAAGCATCATAAACTCAGAATCTTATGCATTCTCACTCAAAATCTCTCAAATATTGATATAGCATCTTTAGAACATGTATTCTTCCCTCTAATCTCATAGGCAAATGTTAATTACTCATATGATTCCACTAACATAGGCAATTATTAATATTAGGGCTAAGATAAATCCTAATTCTCATAGTGATCATAATTCTACAACTAAACAAGGGGCAAACTCAATTTTCATATAAGATAACACATAATCAAGCATTAAACATTCATAATTCAGAATATCATAGCAAACCCTACGTTTTTGATCATCAAAACCCTAAGAAATTTTAGAAGATTAACACAAGTGTAAAACTTACCCTCATTGTGTTGAAATATTGGTTTTGATCTTCAAAAAGTGTTTGAAAGTGCTTAGAATTTGGTAAAAACCATCGGTGTTTTTGTGTGTGTGTGTGTTTGAGTGTTTTTCTTAACTTAGCGCGTAATTTCAAAATGTTTAGTTTTTGAGTTATAAAGGCTTCCCTTGCTATAAACTCGGCGAACTTTAATAAAAGAGCGGCGATTATTTCTGCAATTTTTCTTACAGTGTGCTATGATCTTCTAGAAATTTAACAAATAGTAAACTAACAATAAAAGCAATCATATAAACATTCACAATTGTTGTTTCTTCATCTCTTATAAGAGGCATACTCATCAAGCATAAGCTTGAGATACAACTTATTCAAAATTTTGTAAAATAACATAGAAAATAAAAATAAGAAAGGAGTATTATTTCAACTCCATTTTTGGGTGTTGTTTTGGTGTTTCAAGCAGTGAAATGCTCTGGTGACATAATGTCACCAAGCTTGTAGGAACCAGATGGTTTAGTGTCAATAGTAGGTTCAGATGGTTTGGGATTCTCTTCCTTATTAGGAACAACTTTTATTTCTTCATTAACTTCTGCCCACAAGGTAATTTCTCCATATTGGTAGTTAATCATGCTCCTAGTGTGTGCCATGAATGTTCTTCCTAATATTACATCAGGCTCCACATCATCTTCCAAAGGGTTAACATAGAATTCTAGTTCATAGCTTGTGGTTTTCTCCATATAATCTCCCATAGTTTCTCCTACTAGTTCCATAGACAGCTTCTTATCAATTTTCTTATCTCCATTCTCCAAAATTTCATATTTTAAATCAAGTTTGACCACATATTCCTGGGAAATAAAGTTTTTATCTTGGTAAAGGTCTAAAATTTCATCTGAGGCAAACATCCCCTCAATATAACATGGTGTTACATATTTTTCTCCATCTTCCTTCCCATTTCCAATCCTATGAAGTAAGAATACCTTGGTTTTCTCATTCATCTCAAGGGCATAAGGATTCATTCTCCAGAAACTCCTTCCAAGAACATTAGTATCTGGGTTGATAGTTAACAAGCCTTTGGAAAAATCTATAACTCCGTTTGTTTGCTCCATAAAGTTTCTCCCTAAAATCACACTATGCTCCCATTCACTATCACTGGGGTTAACATCAAATTCAACAAAGAAAATGTCCCTATTCATTTGCACTAGCAGCCTCTTAGTAACCTCTTTCCTACCATCTTCTTTTTCCTCAATGCTTACTCTTAGTTTCTTCATTAACTCCTTTGATATTAAGCTCCTGCTATAATCCAAATCAGCCACAGCATCATTAGCATAATTGTTTTCAACAAAACATGGAGTAATGAACTTCATGTAACATCCTTCAGTTTCCATCCTAGGAAAAATATGAACCCTTCATTCATTTTCCTTGTTATCAGCTGTAATCTCAAAAGTGACTTCTCCCTGCCAAGTATTCTTGCTTTCCGCTTGGTCTTTCTCATTACTTACTGGTCCTAAATTTGATTTCTTCTCCATTTCTATAGCATTACAGCACAACATCAAATTAAACATTAGTAGGTTAGTCAAATAAGTCATAAGTTCATAATCATATTCCAATAACTTCATATAAGTCATATATGTCAACATATGAATCTGTTTAATCATCATAGATAAGAAACAAGCTTTCTGCAGAGATTTTTGCAGAAAAGTTCGGCGAGTTTTTATAAAAGTACGGCGGTTACGTGGTATTTTGGCCGTTATATTTAAAATTTTCCAGAAGTACGGCGAGTTTAGGTAAAACATCGGCGTGTTTCTGGGTTTTTCAGTCTTCCATAAGAGATATTATCATTCATTAATTCAGATATCATTTAAAAACATATTGCAATTATCTTCTCATCTATAATAGCAATCCAATATAGCATTTGCAAGCAAACAATTAAAAGGTAAAAGCAAAATATTTTTGTATTTTTGATTTTAATGTGCATTATATACTCATGCCACAATTCAGATAGTAAAAACAAGAGAAACAAAAGTCCTATGCTCTCAAATTCTGGAAAAGACATTATACAAGTTTGTTTTTGGGTTTTGTGAAATCAAATCCAACTACTCTTCACTGTATCAAAAGCTCAGCGGTTTTTATCTGAAAAACCGGCGCTCTTTTTATCTCAGAAACGAAATTTTCTAAACTTCTAGTAAGAATTCTTGGTATATAAGTAAATTTTCTTTTTGCAAAACTAACAATACGATTCAAACTAACCTCCCCGGCAGCGGCGCCAAAAACTTTGATGTGTTTCGAAAGCTCTATATTTATTAAACTAGTTTCACCATTTCCTTAATACACAAAACACATGGGCAAAAGTATAACCCCCGTTTATAGCAAAGGTTTGAGGTAAGACCAGGTCGTCCCAAGAGAGGATGTTGTTTCTTATTGCTAGTTATAGGTAACAAAATTAGATTCCAATGATTGTCACTTATCACTAAAACCGTTTTTGTTGGATTTAAATTCTTTGAAATGTTTTCCCAATTTATATTAAAAGTATGTTTATTCAAGGCAAAACACATGAGAATCATGAGAGGTATCACAGAAGTTACATGGACAATGCATAAGAGTAAAACATGATGATAGATCACGTTAACTAGTATATCTATCCTATGTAAAAGAATCTCCTTTCGGCCTTTGATTCTAGATACACAGAATGCATAAAGTGTGGTCCAAGTATGAAGTATATAACATGCATTTCCTCTAGTCAAGCCGTTAGACATTAGACTAGCCATTAAACGTGTCATAATCAAGGTTATCGTTTGTTTTACTAAGCAATTCTCACAAGCATAGCAATGAGTTGTTATAGACAGACAATTCATAATATAACCAACATGATTGAATCTTTCGACCTTTAGGCAATCACTATGATCAATCAAGACAAACGATAAGATACTAAACAATGACATATCAAATGCAAGTAACATAGATTCAATATTCATGATATTAATCTCATAACAAACATGGCTCAAATGCCTCAAACAAACATAAGGTTACTACTCCATATTATTCATAAAGTTAAACAAGTACAAAAGTATTTCTAGCATTATAACGAATTATACCGAAAGTATTCGAGCTCCAAGTGGTTCTCCAAGTGTGGTTCTTACTTCTTAGCTAGTGGTTTTGGTACAAACCACTACTAACTGCTTCTATAATCAAGATTATTTGATGTTGTTGTGTTGTATTTTTTCCTCCGTTTTGAGCTCCTTTTATAGCATGAAAATGCTTCCCTAGCACGTCCAAATGAGTTATGATAGGCAAGTGATCGGCCTCGTTATTGAAGTGGCTCATTAGTGTAGAAAACATAACTGCCATGTGAAGTATGCCGCGCATTTGGTGTAAAACCGGCGATCTTTATTTTGCGTAACCGGCGCTTATGTTGCATATAACCGGCGTACTTTATGTTTGACTCGTGAATACATAGTTGACCAAAGATGCCCGTAAGCGGTGCTCTTCCTTCATATAAGCGGCGTGCTTTAGTCCAACTAAGTCTTTTTTTCTTTTATGTTTACAAAGTCATCCAACTCGTGCTTTTCTCGTTACTTTCACCAGACCTATGTCCTGCAAATATATTCTCATATTAAGTATCAAAAGTCCTAATAATGTGGTTATTTTATCCTATAATTCATATAATATCGGGGGTATAAACATGTATAATACAAGACTCATCAGTCACCAAGTTTATGAAACACAAGTATAGATTTTAGAGAGAGAAAGTTAGAGAGAGAGAGAGAGAGAGAGAGAGAGAGAGAGAGAGAGAGAGAGAGAAAGAGAGAGAGAAAGATGGAAGGAACTAGGTGTGAATGATAAAGAAGAATGAATAACACTAGAACCAACAACCTCAAATGAGATTTTACATTCTTTATATAGGAGAGGAAGTTAGGGATTCCTTCCTTTCTTATTCTAAACTAAAAGGCCTAGGCACATGGGCTTACTTCATAAGCCTAGACATAATAACTAACATATAAGCCTTTGTTGGGAATTAAACTATCAGTATAAACTGTTAGTGTTATAGTTCCCACTGCTGGAAGAATACACTAGCAGTGGAAACGTCATTCCCACTGCTGGAAGATTACACTAGCAGTGGAAACACCATTACCACTGCTAGTACATACTGTTACCACTGCTAATAAGATAACTGTTATGATAAGTATAGTTGTGTTACATACAACTATACTCACTCACAATACATCATATAAACTGTCTTCTAAGTGTTGTTAAGTAAATTCCGCGTGCTTAATAATATTACTCAAAGTATCAACAACACAAGGTGTGTGTTTAGATCCATCAAGTGGTTTCAGAGACAGGTTCTGATACTTTGATTTAGAAGATCCAAGAAGAACAGTTTACCTACAAGGAAGATGGCAA
>LBNU01009389.1:84438-103907 GCA_014162995.1 Artemisia annua | reverse complement strand
AACATTTAGAAGTGAAACCTTGATCTTAATGAGCGTCTCATGGATAGGAAATTGTATGACTAGCACAAAACCGTACCACTAAAAAATTTTCCACCCCAAATATGTGAGATTCGCCCCTAGAATTGGTAGGAAAAGCATCCATCTTTGGTGCTATGATGTGAGTACCGGTAGTATTTAGATTCTAGAACTTGCGTTAGGACCATCTCAAATCCACAAGTGAGACTACATTCGTGTAGTTAAGATTTACTACATGATAAGAGGCATTAGGATTAACCCATTGTTTTACACCCGTATTTTTGTTATAATTACATTGACTTCATTGGTCAAGTAATTCTCCCACACCCTTTGCGTTGTACCCATTTTTGGTACACGATACCCCTAGTACACCCCTCCGAGCCTATCCTTTCGTTTCGACCTTTGAGCATCTTACTCAAAGTCAGAATTTGTTACACCCCACTAAATGTACACCCAAATCGCCTTAGCCTACCTTGTATGCACCCACCTTTGGTGCATTATTGTGAAAAAATTTGTTAAACCCTTAGTTAATTATCCGGTCAATTACATGGTTGCTAAGTTAAGTCATGTCCTTGTACATATTGTTTTGGGACGATTGGGACTCATGGGTAAAGTACTAATGTAATGAAGTAATGGGGAAGAACAACATTATTACCCCCATACGTGCTAAATATTTTAAAAGTACTCCAAGTTTTTCGATTATCTTAATTCGAGTCATTAGAATAGTGATTGTAAAGTTATGTAAAGATTCAAGTGTAAGGGGAATGCAACTCCCCTATGATGTATTATTCTGGATGGTAGGGCAAGAGTGTATGAAAAAAAAATCGAAAAATCAATAAAAATATAAAAAAAATATGAAAAAGAAAGAAGAAAAACATACGGACTACCATCCCGTTTCCTTTTATGTTCCTTTTTAGTTTTTGTTATTTCATTTTTAGACTAAGATTGAGTCGAGTCTTGACTTAAGCAACGATGTAGAGTGCATGTATTTGATCATGATAATTAACTCGCCACCACTAAAATACCCTTTATTCCAACCAAACCGTGTTATCATATCCCTACACCTTACGTTACAACCCTTTATAAAGCCCTCTTTGATAGTTTATCTTAGGTGCTTACGCCTAGTGGAGGAGTAATTGATCCTTTCCCAAGCCTATGGTAATCTATTTGCTATGACAGGTAGTGAGTGTTATTTTCCGTTTCCATTTATGAGATATAAACTTTATGACATTTGAGAGATGTGAGAATCCAAACACTATTTGTGAGGTGCTAGTGTATGATTTCCGTGCTTATTTTAATTAGGGTCTAATAACTATTTGTTGTAATTACTTTTATATTCGTGTTAAATGACCCCTAACTCATTTTTTGATTGGAATAAAAGCTCATTTGCTTGAGGACAAGCAAATCCCAAGTGTAAGGGTATTTGATGAGACGAAAAGTGTTACGCTTTTAGGGGGTCATTTAAGCCCTAATTCATATAAATGTGATCAAATATTTCCCTAAATCGTTCCTTTTGTCATTTTAGGTACTTTTGAGGGGAATTCTGGAAAACATGCATATTCGGACGTTTTTGGAGCATAAAAGTGAAGAAAACGACAAAGTCTCAAAAGATGGTGAATTTACAACCTGACGGCGTTAGAAGTCATAAGGTGACGCCGTCAGAAAGCCTTGACAAAAGAGTGGAATCCAATTTTCAAATGACGGGCCAGAGGAATTTTTGGAATTAACACCTGACGCCGTCAGGTGTTAGGAAAAGTAGGCCGTCAGGTTATATTTTAAAGAGTGACAGCCCAGAAGGTTTTATAAGGTGACAGCGTCAGAAGTGGATCTAGGCCATCCGAGAAACCTAATGGCGGCGAGCTGACGGCGTCAGCCCTTATAACCTGACGCCGTCAGAGTGTAAAATCTATGTATAGTTTTCTAATTTTCATTCATTAGGGTGGAACTTTGTGAAGAATTTTTAGGGCAAACCCTAAAGACGAATTTTTTCTGTACTTTTTAGGGTTTCCAACCCTTGGAACCCTCATGCTTAATTAAAGATAAGTCTTCACTTTAATTCAATCAATATGTCTATGTGTTGGTTGATTATCTCTTTTGCTTGTCTTTTAATTAACATGTGTAGCTAAATTCTTCTAGTGTTTGCTTAGATCTAATGAAACCTAACTATTAATTATTGGTTAATTGATGTGTTGTTGTTTGTTGGGATGATTGTTTCATCAATGTTAGGCTCAAGAAAACTGGCCAACCTCCTTTATGGTAACTTGCTTGAACGTCTTGGGAAACATGTAGCCAAGGCATACTAGGCTATTAAGGTAGTATTTAACGCATGAGCCACTGTTTACAACCCCTATAGTTGTGTCGTGCATGGCATAGGGCGAGATAAGAGCTCATAGAATTGGAAAGATATGTATGCCACTCCATGAGTTATTAGGAATATACCCTTCATCCACACAAGTAACATACATATCAATTAACCGGTAAAAGATAGTTAGGGAGTAATGAAATCTAAGTAAACACAACTTTCTCCATATTGTTTTCACAACCACAATAGTTTAGATATTTATTTTATTTTGCAAAAGTAGTAAACTTGGGTTAGTTGACTAGCAACTAATTCCGCCCTTCTTCCAAAACCGAGATTTTACTTGCTTTCTAAAAAACATAAAAATACAAAAAGAATCTTCCTTCCACCCTTAGACCTATTAGAGTAGCTTTTCTATCCTAACGAACACTATTCCCTGTGAGAGAACGATCAATCCCCCGTACTTACCACTACCCTATACTACATCGGTCAGGTACACTGCCTGGTGGGGTTGTAAGCCTCTTGAGATCCCTCGAGAGGTAAAACCTGTTGTAAGGTCACAAAACCACGCATCAATTATTCGAGAGATAGTCTTCTTGAGCAGAATTTTGAATCGTATTAAAAAAATACTTTTTGAAATTCGTGAGAAGATTTCGCTCAAGGTTTTAGAAAACATAATCAAGTATTATGCACCAAAGAAAGCTTGTTTCTTATCATTTGAATCCATTTTCAAGTTTAGCCTTTTGACACATTTAGCGCTTTGACCTCAAAATATTTTTCATAAGAAACATTTTGAAAATTGTTGAAATTTTGACTTTCAATGGGATGACATGTACTTTCACACAGAGAAATGCATCAGGCACAAACAAGTATACGGATGAATCAAAAACTCATTCTAAATCATCCTAAGTGCTCAGTATTCTCAAATTAACACACAAGATCACAGATTAATTCATTCTCTCACTCAAAATTTTCCTATTATTATCATGGTTTGGGGTTATGATTTGAGACTTTGCACGCATGTTAACATCATAATGCATGAGTATTTTACAATCAAACGTCCTAGTTGTAGCAGCAAAGACATCGACATCTTAAACCCTAAATCACTTGATTTCAAACTTAGGTTGTTTCTAATCGTGTAAGAACCTAATCGAGCATTCTTTAGTGTTCTCTAAAGCTATATGAACTGATTTGTTAGACTAACGACACATAAAAAAGAAATGCCGCAATCGATAATTACTTAAGCCCTAGTTTCTGATTACGCCTTTTTGACCGATGAAATCTTTTGAAACATTTAGGGAACAATTATACAACAACCATGAAGAAATTAGAAACTCACAATCATGGGAAAAGATCGAGGATAAAAAATCGTTAGTCTGATTCATTAATGTTTTCAATTATGTGTGATACTTTTGAGAACATTTGTGGAAACATTTGTGGAAGATAAAAATTTCATTTCTCCCCCTCGAATGAGCATTTACTTTGTGAAACCTTTTTGCACATTTAATTCGAGAGATTAAAGAATTTTTGAAAACGAGTTTTTAATCTGAATGATGAAGAAACATCTTATCCTTGAAGAATTGTGGTGAGGTGTGCAAACTTCATGATTTTGTGAAAGTTTTTTCCCCCTCAAAACATGTTCCATTTTGACAATGTAAAGCTAGATTTGTTTTAATGGAGGAACATAGTTTTGAAAATTAGAAGTTTGCTTACCTATGCATATCAGACGGATCCAAATTGCGAGAAGACGACTCTACTATAGCGAGAATGGTTGGAGCCGGTGCAAATGGATTGAAGAAAGCATTTCCGTCATAATCTGCAAGTGTGGGTACTTCTTGATTTTTTTTGATCATCAGCTATAACATTGTTGTTGGAAGCAGTTTGTTCTTCTGTTGTTGAAGAATCGATTGGAGGTGCATCTACAGCAACGGTTGTTGTTGTAGATTCAGTTGTATCTTAATTGGAATAGTATCAGGTTGTGTAGCGGAAACAGTAGATACATCTGGGCACGTTATTCGACATTCTCGGTGACCAGAGGAGCAAACAAAGTTTCCAAATTGTTGACGGGTGAGTGATAAAGGTTCATCTGAAGGATCTGGGAACTTTAGACGGTTGGTTGCGCGTCCTAAGCTGTTGTACTCAGAAGCCATAACATTAAGCTCGGGTCCGAAACTGAGTTGTTCCGAAGACATTCCTGTTGAATCTGTAAAGAAAGAAAGAAGAGACAAAACAGAGAATATGGATCCCTAATTGTAATTGGGTTCCGGATGTTAGAAGCATAAAGTTGTAGTATCAATTATGTTCTTGACACCAGAACGCACAATATCAATGGTTTGCTTTCTCGCCTCAGGGATAGATTCTGTGGATTTCACATTACTTTTGGTGAAAATATTTAAAATCTTTCCTGTAGGAATCTACCTAAGACCAATCGATTTGAAAATTCTACCCGTGGGTACCCACCTAAGCTTAGATCTAGGAGAAGTTTCCATTTTAGATGCAGCGGAATGAAATGTGGGAGCATCACTTGGTTGAGAAAACCTATGTCCTATATTGATCCACTTCTTAGATTTCTGAATTATGTCTTTTGGTTCAACGAGTTTGTTTGTCTTAGTCGATTGTGCCTTTGCAAATGAATTTCCTTTTTGAAGATATTTTAAATCACAGACATCATGATTATTTACGCAACTACTCTTAGATGCTAGCCAATTCCTATTAGTTTGTTGAGTACTCTTAGGTTTTGGTTTGCTACTACTAGCAGTGTTCAGTAATACAGTGGAAGGCATCACACGAGGTTTTGAACCTAGAATTCCATCTTTTTGAAGTATTGCCTTTTTCCTAGCCTTTTCTAGATCATAGTTCTTGTACATGTCATTTTTGTCATAAGACTCTTTACTTTTAAAGCTCGTTTTAGACACTGTTTTCGAACTAATCCTAGATGAACCAGGTATAATCATGTGTTGAGGTTTAGCAGAAACAGATGCATTTTCCTTAGGCCAAGAATGTGGAGTGACTAGTTTTGACAAATGATTTATCTCAACAACTTGGGAGGCAAACCGAGATTTTGAAAATTTGGGTCGTTCAGATTTAAATGCAGTTGGTTGTCTAACCACTGACGGTTTTCTGATTGTTTGAAGAGGCGGTTTCCCCAAGATTGATGGTTTTGCAAACTTAGTATCTACACTCTGGCCAGTCAATCTTCTTAATTTGTTTTGCAATGCAGCATGTGCAAACCCTTTTGCTTGAATTTGACCTTTCAAAAGCTCATTTTCTTTAACTAATGTATCCACATGTTTACATTGTTCATTCAAAACTTGACCATTGTTGCTCGAAGTTAGAGATTCGTTTTGCAATTAAAGTTCAAGTGAGATGCAATGTGCCTCAAGTTTTGAAAAATCTTTTTGAAACTGGGCAATGGTCTTTTTGAGAAGAATATTTTCAGACTCAAGTGTTTGGTTTGATGTTTCAGTCATTAGATTGTCAAGTAAGGGCTCAGACTCAAAACGTTTGTCTAGACATTGTACAACATTCTGGTCAACCTCTCCTTCATTACTGAAGTTAGGTTGCCCAGATTGTTGTTTCTCATTTGCAGGCATAATATGATCAACAGTAGATTGTACCTCAACCATTAGCTCTTTGTCAAAGTTGGGTTCTGTGTCATAGATGGGTATGACATCTTCCTCAACCATCTGTTCTTTGTCAAAGTTGGGCTCTGAGTCATAGGAGGTTTTGATCTCTGCACAATCAGCGTCTGTATCATTCCTTAATCTGCTGCTGTCATCCGACTGTTCTACTTCTGTCCCACTACTTTCCATGTCAACCAAACTAGCATCCAATGCTTTAGCCGTATTAACCTTCCCTTCTTGAGTCTGTAACTTTCTTTCATTCACCCTTCTGTTATACTCTTTTTCGTGAAGTATTCTTTCAGCAATCAACTTCTCAATAGAATCCATTAGTTGGAGCAGTATATCTTTGAAATTTTGAAAACCGAGTCGAGTGTATTCAAAAAATACTTGCTTGTAATGAGAGAGTCATCGTCCGAATATAACCTCATACGGATGAATTGCTGAAACTACACAAAAGGCAGCCGTGGATCCATTCTCGTGAAGTTCTTCTTTGTTAAGTTGATTTTCAAGTTGATCCATGTTGAGGAACATCATATGAGTGAAAATCTCAACATCTTCACCAAAGAGTGACGGAAATGCCCGTTTGAATCCATACTCGGAACGAGTTCCTGCTAAGTCTTTGTTTGAGAGGACCTTAAGGTGTGAATGAAGTAATCTGAAAGATGCCATGCATTTCTCTTTGGTTAATTTCACAAATGGATCTTCAGAATTAGCATGTGTATCGTACACTGGGTCTGTATCATCCATGCGAAGTTCCTGCATGCTTGCCATTAACATCACATCTGTTGTATTGGCCTCTTAATCTTCATATTCATCATCAGATGGAATATCTGCCATAAAACTTTGCAAAATAGCATTGAGATTACCCCCTTCATTAGTGTCATCCGTATGTGCCATTAATGCCATGCTTGGTTCGAAAAGATCTTCTTCATCANGTATCATCCATGCGAAGTTCCTGCATGCTTGCCATTAACATCACATCTGTTGTATTGGCCTCTTAATCTTCATATTCATCATCAGATGGAATATCTGCCATAAAACTTTGCAAAATAGCATTGAGATTACCCCCTTCATTAGTGTCATCCGTATGTGCCATTAATGCCATGCTTGGTTCGAAAAGATCTTCTTCATCATCAGTAGCTGAAGTCATAACGCCTTTGCCTTTCTCATTATATACTTGTCCAAGCTTCACTAAATTTTGCAGAACAGATTTCATATGAGCATTTAGTGTTGCAGGATGGTCTTGTGGAATGAAGATAGGCTCAGGTGCATTTGGAGGATTGAAGAAGAGACCAGTTGAAGTGTAGATTAAGGATCCATGGTCAACACCTGGGGATGGTAGAGCAACGAGAATGGTTTGCAGTGGATTCATGTTAAGACAAGATTCAAGAATCTGTTTCATTCTGATGTGATGAAGTTCTTCTGTACGATGCATAGATTCAAGATTATTCCACATGTCATGAGCACATGCTCGATAGTCCATATTCATGTAAATTGAATTGGGAAGAGCTAACGTGATGATGAATGCAGCGTCTTTGTCAGCAGTGTACTGAGCAAGTTTAGTATCATTCAAATCTGCAGCAGTTTGTAGTCTTATGATCCCTGATTTAACGGAGTGCAAGAAATATCATTTTTTATGGACCATCTCGGATGGATTTAAGCATGAGATCTGCATCAGGACGATTTGTAAGCCATCGGAAAAATCTCCGTTTCCAATCAATGTAGGTTCCTGGAAGTAACATGGGAGGTCTTGATTCATTGCAATAGAGAAGAACATCATGAATGTTGGACATGTGGATGATGGAGTTGTGACATTGTTTATTCATTAGCGACCTTGATTGATACATTTTCTCTCCCCCGTGATTGTTGCGATGTAATCGGAATAATCAAACTAAAATGTGTAAAGTTGATATATCACACACAAGGTCGAAACAGTGAATTCTTATTTCCCTCCAAAAATTGAATATGAAAATTTTCTCACCTAGAATTTGAAATTCACCATAAAATGCGATTCTAAGGTCACTAGAAAATTTTGAGTTTTAAAAATTTTGACGCCAAATTTCACCGAAAAAATTTGAATTTTGACCTAAAAATTTGAATTTTGGGCCAAAAATTTCACTGTTATACCAAAATTTGAATTTCGCGTAAAAATTGAACGTTAGTCTCTCCTAAAAAATATATATATATATATAACTTTTTATAAAGAAAGATTAACTTGTGTTTTAGAACTGGATCTTGTAGATTATATGAAGTGTTGTTGATTTGGTTAAAGTCTTTGAATGCCGTTGTCTAAACTTGGAAAAATCTTGACTATTCGAAAAAATCAGCTTGTTATACGAAAATTTTGTCTCTATTCGAAAAATGATTAGTCTATTCGAAAAATTTGTGTCTATTCGAAATTTTTTTTTGCACTATTCGAAAAATTAAGACTGTCTATTCGAAAAATTGTCTGTTCGAAAAAATGTCTATTCGAAAAATGACACTATTCGAAAATTCTCAAATAGACTATTCGAAAAATTCAAATTTCTAATTCGTACGAAGAAGAAATTTCCAAAGAGTCGAAGTGTTATTCTATCTTGTACAAGGTAGAAACAACACTGAGTAATTCCAAACTTCCAAAGAACACAACTTTTATGGCTATTCGAAATATGGTATTATCGAAAAATTCCAAGAACTCCAAAGATTCACCAAAACTAGTTTGCAAATTCAAGATTTTTGTACTTTTATACAAAAGAACACTAAATCTATCATAAAGTTGCAAACTTGAAGGTTTTTAACAACAAATATTTACTAATCGAAATTTTAAGAAAATGTAAATAGTACGAAATTTTCCAAAAACATAAAATTTGATCAAAAGCTTGAACCTTTTATGTTTGTAAAGACTTGTAACACTATTTTGTACAAAAAAGTGTTAAAAAATCCAAGAAACAAACACAAAAAATGGAACTTTTGATGAAATTCGATTTCTAGAAAATTAAGTAATATATATTTCGACTAGTAAACCACAAATAAACACTTCACATGATCTTCTAGCGATGATACCACTTGTTAGGTCACCAAGTTTATGAAACACAAGTATAGATTTTAGAGAGAGAAAGTTAGAGAGAGAGGCAGAGAGAGAGAGAGAGAAAGATGGAAGGAACTAGGTGTGAATGATAAAGAAGAATGAATAACACTAGAACCAACAACCTCAAATGAGATTTTACATTGTTTATATAGGAGAGGAAGCTAGAGCTTCCTTCCTTTCTTATTCTAAACTAAAAGGCCTAGGCCCATGGGCTTACTTCATAAGCCTAGACATAATAACTAACATATAAGCCTTGATATTAAGCAACCTATTACATAAACTATGACCAACACTTTAGACGTGTTCCTAACAATAGGGATCCTACTTGCTTTTAGAAGTATTCCAAAGCAAGTAGAATCTTTAAGCCAAATAAAAAGAGTATGTTATTTGAGATGAAACGCCCACTTGCGGGCCTTAAAACTCTAGGAAAGAGTCTTGCCCGCTCAAAGTGCCAAACTACATACCTGTAGCCTTCTGAGTTATGTACCTGTCCACCGATTTTCGCGGTCCAATTCATTCCAGAACTCCGGAAATTAATTATTTAGTACACGCACCTATTACTTTTCAGAAAATAAAACGCAATACAAACAAGCATGTATAGGCTAGGTCCATTGGGTTTGCATACCACGTATTAATGCATTAAAAATATGATATATAGAAGTGGTTGGCTTATTATCCATGACAAACATGCATGTATTTTTCATGGATCGCAATTATAAACAAGTAATATCAAAGAATAAGCCAAAAAAAAGAATTTATACCACGTAAACCCCCCCCCCCATCATGCATACGTAAATTCCCGCGACCTAGGGTTTTCAAATACTAACTATTAAGTCATTATACAATCGTATTTTTCTGATGAGACGAAAAGTGTACCCGTTTTAAGGGGTCATTTAAGCCCTAATTCGAGTAAATGTGATCAAATATTACCCTAAATCGTTCCTTTTGTCATTTTAGGTACTTTTGAGAAGAATTCTGGAAAACATGCTAATTTGGACATTTTGGAGCATAAAAGTGAAGAAAACGACAAAGTCTCAAAAGAAGCTGGAAAACCTTCCTGACGGCGTCAGAGTCACAAGGTGACGCCGTCAGCCAACGTTGACAAAGGAGTAAAATCAGATTACACTAGACGCCCTATGAAGAAAACAAGATGTTTACACCTGACGGCGTCAGGTGTTAGAGAAAGTAGGCTGTCAGGTGTAATGCTAAAGAGTGACGGCCCAGAGCACATATACAAGTGACGGCGTCAGAAGTAGATCTAGGCCATCCGAGAACCCTAATGAAGGCGAGCTGACGGCGTCAGAACCCATAACTTGACGCCGTCAGAATGTAAAATCTATATATACTTTTCTATTTTTCATTCATTAGTGTGGAACTTCTGGTACAAGTTTGGGAAAAACCCTAAAGACGAATTTGGCTGTATTTTCAAGGGTTCTTCACCCTTGAATCCTTCATGTTCAATTAAAGATAATTCCTCACTTAAATTAATCAATATGTCTATGTGTTGGTTAATTACATCTTATGCTTGTCTTTCAATTAACATGCTAGGCTAGATTTTTCTTGTGTTTGCTTAGATCTAATGAAACCTAACTATTAATTATTGGTTGATTGGTGTGTTATTACTTGTCCTGGATGAATGTTTCATCAATGTTAGGCTTAAAAAAACTGGCTAAACTCCTATATGGTAACATGCTTGAACGTCTTAAGAAACATGTAACTAATGCGTACTAGGTTATTAAGGTAGTATTTAACGCATGAGCCACTGTTTACAATCCCTATGATTGGGTGCTTTACGCATCGTTGTAGGAGGAGATAAGAGCTCATAGAATTGGGGAGATATGTACGCCACCCCATGAATTGTTAAGGAATACACCCGTCATCCACGCAAGTAATACATACACCAATTAACCGGTAAAAGATAGTTAGGGAGTAAGGAAATCTAAGTAAACACATTTGTCTCCATATAAGTTTTCACAACCACAATAGTTTAGTTATTTTATTTTTAATTGCAATTGTAGTTTTTGGGTTAGTTGACTAGCAACTAATTCCGCCCACTCCTCCAAAACCCGAGATTTTACTTGCTTTCAAAAAAATATAAAAATACAAAAATAATCTTCCTTCACCCTTAGACCTTTTAGAGTAGTTTTTCTAACCTAACGAACACTATTCCCTGTGAGAGAACGATCAATCCCCCGTACTTACCACTACACTATACTACACCGACCAGGTACACTGCCTGGTGGGATTGCAAGCTTCTCAAGATCCCTTGAGAGGTAAAACCTGTTGCGTGGTCGCAATCCCACGTCATCAAGTTTTTGGCGCCGCTGCCGGGGAATAGTTATTGTTTAGGTAGAATTTTTATTTTATTAGGTCTACTCACTAGATTCCTTTCTAGTGAGATTTTTATTTTATTTTTCTAGGATTTCTTTAGTCTATCTATTTTCTTCGTGTTTTTGTTCGTAACCATTACCATCCGCCATCATGGAAGGTGGTAACCTCCTTGATCCCAACAACCCACCTCAACCAAACCACCCACCACAACCAAACCAACCTCCTAGAGCCCGTACCTTAGGAGAGTATTCCCGACCTAGCCACCATGGCTATCGCAACACCATTGAGCTCACTCAAGGAGCCAATGTCACTCCCTTGCGATCCGACACCATCCGGTTGGTGCAAAGCGGATGCGCATTCCATGGACTTCGTTCCGAAGATCCAAATCAACATCTCAAGGATTTCCTCAAAATCGTAGACTCTATAGACCTTGATGTTGCCACTCGAGAGACGACCCGATTGCGTCTCTTCCAATTCTCTCTGCGGGACCAAGCTAGTCAATGGCTTGAGCGACTTCCCGCAGGATCCATCACCTCTTGGGATGATCTCACAACTCGTTTCCTTGCTCAATTTTTCCCACCGGGGAGAACTACCAAGCTAAGGAATGATATCTTGGCGTTCCAACAACGCCAAGGCGAAACCCTCTACGAGGCATGGACTCGATTCAAGGACTTACTCCAAAAAGTCCCTCATCATGGCATAGACCTTTGGCTCCAAGTCCAAATCTTCTATGACCACATCAATCTCCACACGAGGCAAACCATTGACCAAGCGGCCGGTGGCAAGCTACGTGATCTAAGTGCGGAACAATCATGGGATCTCCTAGAAGATCTTGCTCTATATGACAACGAAAGTTGGAATGATCCCCGTGATTTGAATAAAACGGTCAAGGCAATATCTTTGCCTTCGAATAATTCAAGCACTTCCGACCGTAGGATCATAGAACTTGAAGACCAAGTCAAGTTTCTCATGAAATCCTACGAAGCTCCTAAACCTTCAAGCCAAGTGAACAAAATCACTTCTTCGTGCGAATTATGTAGTGGTCCCCACGACACTCGCGTTTGCATGGAACTCCCCGAACAAGCTTTTGCGGACTACGCATCCTCGCGTACCGACGGAGCGGGAGACAAGTGGTACACTTTCAAACCCGAGCCAAACCCTTACGGTGATTCATACAACCCCTCATGGAAAAATCACCCAAACCTTAGGTGGAAGTCAAACCAAAGCGTGTCCCAAAACAATTCTTCCAACCCATCTAATCGTTTTTAACCCAACGGTCCTTCCTCGAACCGTACCTTCAACAACAATCCTTCCAACAAATACGGTAGTACCAATAACTTTGAAGGATTGATGTCCAATTTTATGGCATCTCAAGAAGCTCGTATATCCAAGTTTGAATCCGAGTTCAAACAAAGGCAAAGCGAGATGACCGATAAAATCGATTCCTTGTTGAAGATTTTCAATGAACGAGAGATGGTCGCCCTCCCAAGCGACACGGTCAAGAACCCGAAACTAAACGTTAACTCCATTTCTTCGGTTTCGTCCCCTAGTTCTTGCCCACAATACTATTCGGTAAACACCGTGAGCACGTGTTTCAAACAAACCCACATCCCTCAAAAAGACCATGAGAATAAGGTATCCAACACCAAATCGGTCAACAACATAGTTGAAACACCTCCCACTCAAGACCTTGACGAAGAATTCAAGGAACTCCACCTTGAACGTCCGGTTATTGATGTGTTAGAACGAGCCCCCTACTATAACTCCCTCTTAGAAAAATATGAGAAGAAGCTCAAATTAGGTGAAAAAGGGACAGCTTTCGTTCGAAACAAACTACCTAAGAAGTTAGAAGATCCGGGCTAATTTGTCCTACCGTTCAAGATCGGTAATTCGGAAGCTTATGACACATTAGCCGATCTTGGATCTAGCCTCAACCTACTTCCATTACCTCTCTACACCACCCTCAAACTAGGAAAGCTAGAAGAAACCGAGGTAATAATAGATTTAGCGGATGGAAGTGTAGCATACCCGGTAGGAGTAGTAAAGGACGTGGTAGTTCACATAGGGAAGTTAACAATTCTAGCCGATTTCCACGTCCTCGATATGGTGAGCGACCCTACGTGCCCCTTGTTGATAGGAAGAGGAATTTTAGCCACCGCTAGTGCTATGATTGATTGCAAGGAATCCAAGATAGTGGTAGGAGAAGGAGAAACTTGGTCGGTTTATGATGTTAAGAAACATGCCTACGACACCATTGAGGAATCAACCGATAGAAAGACCTCTAGATACGGACCATGGTTAGAAGGAGACTTTATAGGACCCCAACGCCCATTCTACCTAGAAGAGGAATTTGTAAACCGAACACAAGCGGTAGAACAACTTTTGGCTAGGGACACCGAACTAGATCCCTTTGAAGACCCCCTAGTGTTTAGAAAAATGACCGACTTCCTAGGAGTTTTGCCGATCGACCTAGCCATGAATAAATTGAAAAGCGAGGGCGATAAACATAAATAGAATTGGGATAAGCCACCTAAGGAAGGGGATGGATCGTGGCACATAAAGATAACTCTATATGATCCGGATGGAGAGAAGTTTGAGAGGTCATATTTCACCAAACGCACCGATAGGACACTTCCAACCAAAATCAACCCTAAGGATGTCCTCGAAGCGGAACTCACCTATGTCGGATAGGGTGACTTTGAGTCCAGCTACAAGACTCGTTAATAAAGGAAAGCGCTTCTTGGGAGGCAACCCAAGCTTTGTTTGTTTTGTTTGTTTGTTTATTTGATTTTATTTGTTTCCGTATGTATGATATTTCTTGTTATTGATTCATGATTCAAACTAACTTGTGAAAATGCTTTATTTTGTTTTTAACTTCGTCTTAACTACATATAAAGGTATTTTGCAAAAGCTAAGTGTAAGGGAAATCTAAATCGGTTTATAAGAACGAATGAACATGAATCATAAAAATGTAAATTAACATACATATTAGTATTTGTTTGAGTCAAATGCTTGTATCGAGTCATAATGAATTTTTGCAGGATTTCCAGGAAGTAAGCTCTAGCTTTTCCAGAATTTTTCCGGAAACTTAACATGAGAATTCTGTCAGATCATTTCTGACGACGTCAGGCATTACAACCTGACGGCGTCAGGCAGTAATTTTCTGTAATTTTTGAAAGTTTTGTTTTTCTTCCGGAAATAAAAAGTTTTTGTTAATTCTCTAACTTATAATCTCCAGGAATTCTGCAAAAATATTCATTCCACAAGCATTATATCCTATTATAGATTATACCGCCGATTTTATGCGAGGTTGGCCTTTATCTTTTTTTCAGGTTAACAGGTTATTTTGGACAAGAAGATGATTTATATTTTGGAAGGGAAGCTTTGAGCGTTCATCTTTCTTGGAAGAAGATCTAACCATGTTACCTCACTATCCACATCAAACGAATCAGGGGAGTATTTGATTTCATTCTTTCATTTTATTTACTTTTACATCTTCTATTTGAACATTGGGGACAATGTTCGGTTTAAGTGTAAGGGGGGTAAATGAAGGCACCTTAGAGAGTACAATTGCGCTTGATTTTTGTTTGGTTGATAGTAAATTTGTAATAAAACTGATAGAAATATTTGTTAGGGAAATTTTAGCGCCAATTTAAAATTTTTTACAACATTTAGAAGTGAGACTTTGGTCTTAATGAGCGTCTCATGGATAGGAAATTATATGACTAGCACAAAACCGTACCACTAAAAAAATTTTCCACCCCAAATATTTGAGGTTCACCCCTAGAATTGGTAGGAAAAGCATCCATCTTTGATGCTATGATGTGAGTACCGGTAGCGCTTAGATTCTAGAACTTGCGTTAGGACCATCTCAAATCCACAAGTGAGACTACATTCGTGTAGTTAGATCTACTACATGATAAGAGGCATTAGTATTAACCATTTGTTTTTACACCCGTGTTTTTGTTATAATTACATTGGCTACTTTGGTCAAGTAATTCTCCCACACCCTTTGCGTTGTACCCATTTTTGGTACACGATACCCCTAGTACACCCCTCCGAGCCTATCTTTTCGTTTCGACCTTTGAGCATCTTACTCAAAGTGAGAATTTGTTACACCCCACTTAAATGTACACCCAAATTGCCATAGCCTACCTTGTATGCACTCACCTTTAGTGCATTATTGTGACAACATTTGTTAAACCCTTTATTAATTATCTAATCGATTACATGGTTGCTGAGTCGAGTCATATCCTTGTACATATTGTTTTGGGACGATTGGGACTCATGGGTAAAGTACTAGTGTAATGGAGTAATGGGGAAGAACAACATTATTACCCCCATATATGCTAAATATTTTAAAAGTACTCCAAGTTTTTCAATTATCTTAATTCGAGTCATTAGAATAGTAATTGTAAAGTTATGTAAAAGTTCAAGTGTAAGGGGAGAACCGAGGCCCCTATGATGTATTATTTTGGATGGTAGGGTAAGAATGTATGCAAAAAAANAAAAAAAGAATCGAAAAATCAAGAAAAATACAAAAAAAAAATTAGAAAAAGAGAAGTAGAAAAAACATACGGACTACCATCCCGTTTCTTTAATGTTTGTTTAAGTTTTTGTTATTTTATTTTTAGCTTAAGATTGAGTCGAGTCTTGGCTTAGCAACATTGTATAGTGCATATATTTGATCATGATAATTAACTCGCCACCATTAAAATACCCTTTATTCCAACCAAACCGTGTTTATCATATCCCTACACCTTACGTTACAACCCTTTTGAAAGCCTTCTTTGATAGTTTATCTTAGGTGCTTACGCCTAGTGGAAGAGTAATTGATCCTCTCCCAAGCCTATGGTAATCTATTTGCTATGACAGGTAGTGAGAGATATTTTTCGTTTTCATTTATGAGATATAATTCTATGACACTTGAGAGATGAGAGTATCCAAACACTATTTGTGAGTTGCTAGTGTATGATTTCCGTGCTTATTATGATTAGGGTCGAATGACTATTTGTTGTAATTATTTTTATATTTGTGTTAAATGACCCCTAACTCATATTTTGATTGGAATAAAAGCTTATTTGCTTGAGGACAAGCAAATCTCAAGTGTAAGGGTATTTGATGAGACGAAAAGTGTACCCGTTTTAAGGGGTCATTTAAACCCTAATTCGAGTAAATGTGATCAAATATTGCCCTAAATCGTTCCTTTTGTCATTTTAGGTACTTTTGAGAAGAAATCTGGAAAACATGCTAATTTGGACGTTTTTGGAGCATAAAAGTGAAGAAAACGACAAAGTCTCAAAAGAAGCTGGAAAACCTTCCTGACGGCGTCAGAGTCACAAGGTGACGCCGTCAGCCAACATTGACAAAGGAGTAAAATCAGATTACACTAGACGCCCTATGAAGAAAACAAGATGTTTACACCTGACGGCGTCAGGTGTTAGAGAAAGTAGGCCGTCAGGTGTAATGCTAAAGAGTGACGGCCCAGAGCACATTTACAAGTGACGGCGTCAGAAGTAGATCTAGGCCATCCGAGAACCCTAATGACGGCGAGCTGACGGCGTCAGAACCCATAACCTGACGCCGTCAGAATGTAAAATCTATATATACTTTTCTATTTTTCATTCATTAGTGTGGAACTTTTGGTACAAGTTTGGGAAAAACCCTAAAGACGAATTTGGCTGTATTTTCAAGGGTTTTTCACCCTTGAATCCTTCATGTTCAATTAAAGATAAGTCCTCACTTAAATTAATCAATATGTCTATGTGTTGGTTAATTATATCTTATGCTTGTCTTTCAATTAACATGCTAGGCTAGATTTTTCTTGTGTTTGCTTAGATCTAATGAAACCTAACTATTAATTATTGGTTGATTGGTGTGTTATTACTTTGTTGGGATGAATGTTTCATCAATGTTAGGCTTAAGAAAACTGGCAATACTCCTATATGGTAACATGCTTGAACGTCTTAAGAAACATGTAACTAAGGCATACTAGGTTATTAAGGTAGTATTTAACGCATGAGCCACTGTTTACAATCCCTATGATTATGTGTACGCATAGTTGTAGGAGGAGATAAGAGCTCATAGAATTGGGGAGATATGTATGCCACCCCATGAATTGTTAAGGAATACACCCGTCATCCACGCAAGTAATACATACACCAATTAACCGGTAAAAGATAGTTAGGGAGTAAGGAAGTCTAAGTAAACACATTTGTCTCCATATAAGTTTTCACAACCACAATAGTTTAGTTATTTTATTTTTAATTGCAATTGTAGTTCTTGGGTTAGTTGACTAGCAACTAATTCCGCCCACTCCTCTAAAACCCGAGATTTTACTTGCTTTCCATAAAATATAAAAATACAAAAATAATCTTCCTTCACCCTTAGACCTTTTAGAGTAGTTTTTCTAACCTAACGAACACTATTCCCTGTGAGAGAACGATCAATCCCCCGTACTTACCACTACACTATGCTACACCGACCAGGTACACTGCCTGGTGGAATTGCAAGCTTCTCAAGATCCCTTGAGAGGTAAAACCTGTTGCGTGGTCGCAATCCCACGTCCATCACTCGACCTACAAACGGCTGGCCCCCTTAATTGATGGCCGGTCCCCTTAATTTTAAGGGGGCCGCCCCTTTGATTTATGGGGGCCGCCCAGGCCTTGGATCATAGGTTGCCAGAAACAGGTTTTTGGTAAAGTTTTTCCAGAAAGATGTTTGTTTTGGTTTTGGGCAAGACCAACTCTTTAGGCAACTAGGCAAGTATTTTCATAGTGGAATATACATGAAAAGCATATATGCAAGCAAATTATCATATAATCATAATTAAGCATGCATGCTAAGCTAATAAAACAAATAAGCAATTAATTTTACCTAAAGCAACTAACTTAGTGTGAAGGCAACTATTAGTGGCAAACTAGTGATGGAACAATTGTGACAATGAAGTTCTTGATTTTGTTCTAGTGTGTGCCTATATGAAACAGATGTGGAGTAAAGATTGCTTCGACTCCTATGAGAAACAAATTATCCTAAGAAACAATCTTTAGTCTCCTTGAATTAACTTTGCTCACTTCTAAGTGTCATATATAAGTATATATTGGATTATATACATATAGATAACGAGAGTGAGATTATTATGCATGATTTTGAGAGAAACGTTTTTATCATTATTCAACAATGAGTTTTCCTAATCGTGAGAATGATTTTGAAATGAATTGAGGTTTTTCCTTGAAAGTATAATTATGCAAACAAAATGTCTCAATTCCTGATTTTGTGCAAAATAGAATCCTAGACTCAGATTTGAGAAGAAAGAAAAAAAAATTTAAAAGTCTCAGATGGCCGGTCCCCTTAAATTTAAGGGGGCCGCCCTTATAAATTTAAGGGGTCCGCCCATCTGACAAAATAAAATTTCCAGAATCTTGATATTTCAGAAATTTAAGAAAGTTCAATCGATTTGTTCCATCATTCCTAATCCTAAACGCAAGTGGTTAAATAATTCACGCTTAAGGGGCTTAGTAAATATGTCGGCAATGTTATCTTCCGAAGCAACTTTTTCTATTGTTATGTTTCCTTTTTGCACATTATCCCTAAGGAAGTGATGACGTATTTCTATATGTTTAGTCCTAGAGTGTTGAACGGGGTTCTTACTTAAATCTATAGCTCCTTTGTTATCGCATATAATAGGAACATTTTCT
Organism: Artemisia annua; assembly: GCA_014162995.1. Lineage (NCBI taxonomy): Eukaryota > Viridiplantae > Streptophyta > Magnoliopsida > Asterales > Asteraceae > Artemisia > Artemisia annua. Next base: position 84,875 of record LBNU01009389.1, on the reverse strand, counting down.
AACCAAATTCCATAGTCTACGAGAGCTTGTTTCATCCATAGTGCTTGTTGACATGCCTTTCCGGCGCTTACGTATTCGGCTTCGGTGGTAGAAATAGCAAGAGCGGTTTGCTTCTTCGAAAACCAAGATGTTAGACAACATCCCATAAACGTGCAAATACCGCTAGTGCTCTTTCTATCTACGTAGTCTCCTGCATGATCCGAATCCGCATAGACAATAGTTTCTATGCCGGATCCCTTAAGATACCATAATCCTAAGTGTATAGTGTCTTTAATGTATCGGAAGATACGCTTAACCGCTTCTAGGTGAGAGGTTTTGGGATCCTCTTGAAAGCGAGCACAAAGGCAAACACTAAACATGATATCGGGTCTACTTGCCGTTAAGTATAGTAAACTACCTATCATTCCTCTATACTTAGTGTTATCTACAGACTCACC